>JALMQS010000186.1:862994-1007965 GCA_024734495.1 Forficula auricularia
AGTGAATTTTGATTTAAAATGAGCACTCAGCTTATAAAATCTATCAAAATCGAAATTCCAAAATTCCACAATTTAAATTTTAAAGCCTTTTCCCCTTCCTCCTTCACGACCTTGCTATTTTATTTATTTGCTTAACATATTTTCTTTATAATTAAAAAATGGATCGATTTGTTCCCAAAAACAAATCTAATTCATGAATAATGAAGATCATTAATAAAGTGGACGGAGGCATTTGTTATATCCACTCTACAATTATTACAACTACTTTAATAATATTATAGATTATTATTATTTTTTTTTTTATTTTTAAATTATTCTTTTGATATCGAAGTCAACAGTTAATGTATTTTTTAACTTTGTTTTTCACAATTAGGTACTAATGAGAATTTATTATTCACTACAAACTAGGCGGAGGATTAAATTGACAGAAAAAGTCAAGCCAAGTAATTTGCTTAAAATTATCCACCCAATCGGTCCTTGAAGGGAAACTCTAGAATTTCCAAATAAATATATTTCAACATTATTTATGAATTATATATATGATGATCTGTTAGCAATTATTCTGCATATATGTGACATATATAAAAGTATTAGAATTTAAAGTTTATTGAGCTAAAAATCTACCTGTTATATGTTATATCTAATTTAATATAAAAGGAATATCAAAAATAGAAACCCTATTCTGATTAACACTATTTTTACTGATTTCAGGAGAGACTGGAGATCCCTAGCGGTGAACCGCGACCTAAAATGGTGATACACCTACTTCAACTTCCATTTTCATTTCCAAATAGAAGACAATAGATGACAATAAGCTTATCTAATGAATTCCAAAGTAATTCCAAATAATTCCAAAGACAGTGTAAACCTAATTCCAATCGCGGTTCACCACTCGGGAAATCCTGACTGATTTACCAACTGGTATTATTAACTATATAATTAAACGATATTTTGACGAAATTATATTTTTACATCTCTATATAAAATAATCAGTGAAATAAAAATATAATTTTATTCAAAATGAAATTTTATTTTCATATCAAATCGAAAAATTTCTCATCAGGGGGACCCTTTAATCTCTTGATGAAAGTGCAAAAATAAATTTTTTCAATATATTTAAAGGAAAAATATTTATTCTTGTATAGAATACTCATTTAGATAAATGTAAGTATAATTTTTGCAGAAATAAAATTTTATTTTCCTAGTAAAATTAAAAAATTATTCATATAATGGGGGACTCGCGGTAACATTTTCTCTCTTGACGAAGGTGCAAAAATAAATTTTAAGAAAAAAAAATATTTTTTTATCCTTAGATATATAGAATACTCATTCCGATGAAAGTATATATTTTTTTTAATGAAATTTTATTTTCCTATCAAAATCAAAAAAATTGCTCAAAGGGGGGAACCTTTGTATAATTTTCACCCTTGAAGAAAGGAGTAAAAAAATATTTTTTAAAGATATTTTAGTGAAATCATATTTTTTCATCTCTATATAAAAAATACTCACTTAAAGGAAAGTAAGATTTTTGGGGAAATTAAATATTATTTTCCCAGCAAAATCGAAAATACTAAATAACTCATTTAAATAAAAGTATGATTTTATTAGAAATGAATCTCATTTTTCATACTTAAGCGCGGGTAAACAGCAGGGAGTAACGTATTTTTTTACTACGACCGTACCGTTTAACCTTATCATGGATAAATGAATTGGGACGTGAACAGCCTTGGTTTTAAACCTAATCTTAGCAGAACGGGCAAGGGAACCAAAGGCAGGGATACGGCCCGGCGCAGAGGGGGTGATTCTTTTTCTCCCTTGACGCAGGGTGATTTTTTATTGTGATATTTAAACGAAATATCACAGGGTGGAGCATATAGATCTCCCACATTTTGAAGAGGTATAAAAAATGAAAAAAAAATAACTAGAAAAAAACTGAATATATTTTTGAAAAGAACATAAAATATTTTTTTTAATGTGTTTTAAACATTATCAGACAAATAAGGGGGAGGGGGGTCAAAAATGAAAATTTTAGCCCTTTCAACCAAACTAAACCAAATTTTGTATACATATTCTGTGGACCCCAAAATGAATAGAAATGAAAAAACTGACCACCCGAAATGGAGGTGGGGGGGGGGGGTAAAAAATGAAGGGCATAGATTTTAATTTTTTGACCCTCCCCCATTTTGGGTGCTTAGTATTTGCATTCCTAGCCTTTTGGAGGCCCACTGATTATGTATACAAAATTTGGTTGACTTAATGAGCTAGAATTTTCATTTTTGACCCTCACTCCATTTTGGGAGGGTCAAAAATGAAAATTCTAGCCCTTTCGACCAAACTCAACCTAATTTTGTATACATATTCTGTGGACCCTCAGAACCAAACAAAGCATTTATGTGATTTTTTAAAGTAAATATCTCAGTAAATTCGACGCCCAATGATATATTTTATTGCAAAAAAAGAAACCTGCATATTTCAAAAAGCTATTTTTTATTTAACTTTATCTATTTAACTAATAGTAGTATAATTCAAGAGAAAGTGTCAAGATCTTAATTTTCCACAAGACTGAAAAAATGTTTACATTTTAAATAATTTTATTTTCAAAAATTCGCACCCTAATGTGTGATTGAAACTTCACCAAAATATAGATAGAGACTTGAACTATTATAAAAAATTAAGTTATAGTTATAATCTAATATTTTTTATTTAACTTCAAGGACCTCCGGGGGGTGAACCGCGACATGATATGCTGTACACCTACTTCCACTTCCACTTTTATTTCCAAATAATTCCAGTACTTCCAAATATTTCCAAGTAATTCCAAATATTTCCAAGTAATTCTAAATATTTCCAAGTAATTCCAAATATTTCCAAGTAATTCCAAATATTTCCAAGTAATTCCAAATATTTTCAAGTACTTCCAAATATTTCCAAGTAATTCCAAATATTTCCAAGTAATTCCAAATATTTCCAAGTAATTCCAAATATTTCCAAGTAATTCCAAATATTTTCAAGTAATTCCAAATATTTTCAAGTAATTCCAAATATTTTCAAGTAATTCCAAATATTTCCAAGTAATTCCAAATATTTTCAAGTACTTCCAAATATTTTCAAGTAATTCCAAATATTTCCAAGTACTTCCAAATATTTCCAAGTAATTCCAAATATTTTCAAGTAATTCCAAATATTTTCAAATAATTCCAAATATTTCCAAGTAATTCCAAATATTTCCAAGTAATTCCAAATATTTCCAAGTAATTCCAAATATTTTCAAGTACTTCCAAATATTTCCAAGTAATTCCAAATATTTTCAAGTAATTCCAAATATTTCCAAGTAATTCCAAATATTTCCAAGTACTTCCAAATATTTCCAAGTAATTCCAAATATTTTCAAGTAATTCCAAATATTTCCAAGTACTTCCAAATATTTTCAAGTAATTCCAAATATTTCCAAGTAATTCCAAATATTTCCAAATAATTCCAAATAATTTCAAAGAGGTGTAGACCTAATTCCAATCGCGGATCACCCCTCGAGGACCTCTTTAAATTCCTTTCCTTTTACTTGAACTTTCTTGATTCCTATTTTCTTGAGAAAATAGTTTGCCAGGTTCAGTCCCAAGAGTCATTTGACAATTTCTAGATTTTACGAGATAGGGTACTTAGCCCCTTGCAACACTTAATAAATCCGGACCTAATGATATTTCGAATTCACAGATAAAAAATCGTTTTACTTTAAACATAGATTAAAATTGAAAACACATCTGGGCTGAATTGGATTTTGAAAAATCAAATTGAAAATAGAAAATTAATTATGAACAAAAAAATATACCTATAGCGATATTAAAAAAAAAGTTTTAATAAATAACTTTCAATACTACACAATGAATTAAATAAAAAAAAACTAATTCTTAAAATTCTGATTTGGGAAAGTTAAAGACCATCTGATCTCTCTGTTTGGATTCTAATCTTTGCATATCGCTAAATGAATAGAATAAATATCAAGTAGCTTAACTTTCGAATCAGTTCGTAGATTATTATTATTCGTTATCTTAAATCCCGATCAAAATATGGACCCATCCCCAAACTTTCTTTCCTTGTCGCTTAACCTCAATTCGTATGCTTTTGTTTTCAATTAAAAGGCTTGTCGAGATTTACAACCACATTCAACCACAAGTTAGTAGCAACTCAATTATGGAAATGAAAATATGAATTTGAAATATTAAATCAAATGAACGGGCCAAATTAAACTTTCACTTTAATTTACTTCAAAAATACAAGTTAATTTTCAAAAATTGATGTATTTCCTGAATGATAAAGCAATCAAAAAATGATTAAAAAAAATAATAAGCCCAAAGGAAATAATGTCCGAGAGACGAAAGTCATAAAATTAATAAATAAATCCAGTCTATTGCTTGCTCTTTCTATTTCACGGAATTGGGGTTTTTCACATTTTCACATACCTACCTAGTATCGATTCTATACTATATAACAGAGGTGGCCACAATGTGGCTCGCGAGTCGCATGCGGCTCTTCAGTCAATCTCGTGCGGTTCTTGTAACCTCTTGAATAATACTGATTTTAAAAAGGAGAGGGTGTGGCATAATGTACTACCACATTTTGAAGAGGTATTAAAAAAATGAAAAAACTGAATATATTTTTGAAAAGAACATAAAATATATATTTTTTTTAATCTGTTTTAAACATTATATCAGACGAAAAATCGGGTGGGGGGTCAAAAATGAAAATTCTAGCCCTTTTGACCAAACTCAACCAAATTTTGTATACATATTCTGTGGATCCCCAGAGGGCTAGAAATGTAAAAACTAACCACCCAAAATAGAGGGAGGGTCAAAAATTAAAATTCTAGCCTTTTCAACCAAACTAAGTATACAAAATTTGGTTAGTTTTTGCAATTTCTAGCCTTCTGGGGATCCACAGAACATGTATACAAAATTTGGTTGAGTTTGGTCAAAAGGGCTAGAATTTTTTTAACCCCCCCCCCCTTTTTTTGTCTGATAATGTTTAAAATACATTTAAAAAATTTCATTTATTTTCTTTTCAAAAATATATTTAGTTTTTTTCTAGTTAAATTTTTTCATTTTTTTATATCTCTTCAAAATGTGGTAGATCTTCATGCCACACCCTGTATAATAATTAAATTAAAAAAATAATAATACAAAAATTAAATTAATTTGTAATTTGTAATGTTATAAGTAAGTAGAGTAAAAAATAAATTTTACTTCAATTATATTTTTTTAGTCTTTTTTAATAAACCATTAATTAATCTCCAAACAATGTGGCTCGCTTTGAAACAGTTTTATAAATTTGGGGCTCCCAAAGTTAAGGTTAGTGGCCACCCCTGAATATACTTATATCCATAAAGAAAAATCACAACGAAAGATAGAAATTTTACATAATTTCCATAAATAAAAATCGAATAGCTTAATCGCATTTTTAAAAACAAAGAAAATTAACAAGCAAATTGTGACGTCATAATTGTATGCGTTTGGCCGAACGATACTTTAACCTTGCTTGAATTTAACTAGTTCATAAAATTTATATTTTCTTATCAAACCAAATGAATATTTTCTCAGACGTTCAATCAGTCAATCAAGAGGTGGGGCAGGCAAAATTGCTGAAAAGATCAAATTACAATCAGTTTAATATTTATCTTATAGCTTTACAGAATTATATATTATTAATAGAATAGTAAGACAATCACATAGGTCAAAAGAAAAAAATAACTATTTGACTCTCAAAAAATTAACAATTTATAAAAGTAAAAAAAAAAAAAAAGTAAAAATCAGGTCTAGCTTTAATTAATCAAATAAAAACCAATAAAAAGTACAACTTTTTAAAATTATTCTAAAACAAGTAGACACTATCTGGTTGAATTTGATATCAATATTAATCATAATCATCATCATTGAGTATAAGGTCCTAAGACTGTTATGACGAAACTTCTCGCCTCTATGAAAATCTAAGTAATGTCAATTTTTTCACTTTTCTTAAGGTCCCACATCCCATATTTTTTATTAGCTTGAAAAAATTTTTTAATCTAGGTCATTCCCTTCCCGTTTTCTTCTATACATCCTTTAGCAATTGTCCGTGCTTAAAGTAAGCCCTATTAGTAATAAAAATTAAAAATTATTATAATAACCCAGAGCGTTGAAAGAGCTAGATCTAGTCATTACTATGAGTAGACTTTTCAGTGATAAAATGACATTCATTCTTAGGTGATTTTATATACAATTTTTAATAATTTTGAAAACTCTATATACAAAATTATAAACTAATTAATATTTTTAAAATTATTAAATCAAATAAAAAATTCAAAAGGGCGAGAAGAGCTTTATGAGAATTGATTCATTTTTGGGGAAAAATAAAAATATTTTAACTTAATTTAATTTTAATTTTAATTTATTCTGGCAAAATTGAATCTAGGATAATTTTGAGATTAAAGATTAATTTTCAATTTAATTTCTAAGCATTCGAAACGTTGCAGCTTTGTCAAAATAAAAAGTCAAAGATGAACTAGATTATTTTTCTTCAAATTTCGAAATTTTTATAGATACACCCAACTCTTTTTTTTAGAGAAATTTGAACTTACACAGTTCAAAAAAGTTTTCCTTTTTCTAGCTTTCATTGTGTTATAAGTGAATTTTTAAAATTATTGGATTAATACACCCAACTCTTTTTTTAATCGAAATTTCTGAGGAATGTATCTACAGTGTAAAAGAGTTAAGGGCGTTCCCTAATATAGCTCAGATGTAGTTCACTCTTTCCCTTACTCTCACATGCGCAGAAAGGCAAAAATATTTTCACTGCGTTGTTTCTCGGATCTGGCAACATTGCATTCTTACCGACGCTAAAAGACAAAGAATAAAAAAAAACACTTCATGAAACAGCTCAATGCGAAATTCCAGATGAGAACAATATTGTTAGCTTGAGAGAATTAGGTAAAAATCACAAATGCATAAGCTGCAGAAATTTTTTAGATATGGAAAAATTGAGTGATTTTAGTGTCACGTTGCCAAGTCGCCATCTCTTACTTGCCATTCCATGAGAGAAAAAATAAAAACCATCAAAAGTATCTAAATTTAACATTTTTCATACAAAACGAATACCACTTGGTACAATTATTTTAACAGAAAAATATTTGTTATATCTTCAGTTCATGATTCTCAGTTTTTCAAAATAATTTCAGGAAAATTACTATTGTTATTTAATGAAACAGTCGCTTTAATATCAATCGGGATAGAGTTCGCGTGTAAAATATGCAAATTTCAATGGTCAATATTTACAAATTTAGTGCCGCAAGGACTATTGAAAAAAATTTATACGTATAAAGGACACTTATAAGTATGTGTATTCAAAGTTTTAAAAGGCTTGCAAGAAAATCGATTTATTAGTGAACGTCCGTAAGTGTATAAATAATTTGTATAATATTAAAATATTATAACTTCATGCTGAAGATTTTTAGCGTTTATTTGATTTAATGAAATTTCTATTAGTCAAATAAACTGTAAAATAAATAAACACCTACATTAAAAAGAGGACAAAAAAAGAGGCAGTGTATAACTATAAACAATGGGTTAACTAATTACCGACACTACTTAACAAGATTTATTATTACTTCATTAGAAAGCTTAACATCACTTAAGTGAGTGCAAATAAATATTAAATTAATAATAAACCTAGTTTGTATTGACAAATTAAGATTTAAAATATTCTCCCAGTTAAAAGTCTCATTAATTTCTAATGGATTATTTTAAGCCAAAATATTGCTGAGTTACTTTTCTATTTCAAACAATTAAATGCTTTTAAAGGATAGTGAAATGATGCTTTAGTGAACAATGTGGCTATTCATATTTTAAAGTAAAACGTGACGATATAATAATAATAATAATAAAACTTGACATGTATTTGTTGATTGGTGTGATGTTTAGAAAAAGAAGGGATATAGCGAAGTGTTAATATTCACACCTTAAATCACAATTACATGCTGATTAATATGCAGAACATGACGAAACAAAGAAAATTAACTGATAATTCAGTAATTAGAAAAATTTTGAATATTCATTATTGAATACAAATTAATACGAATGAATAATATTGAGTTCGAGTGTTAGTAATTTTAATTAGTAAATTAAAAGAGAAATTAAAAAAAATGAATGATTAAGATAATTATATAATAATAAACCGGAAAAATGCGAGTCAGACAATATACTGAGTGTTTCGTGCCTGATATCTTCCAAAATATTTCAGGCGTCAAATTTATTCATATGTGTTGTTGGTAATGAGAGAATGAGGGAAGTTGTGGCAATTTGTCACAATTTTAAGCTAAGTCACTTTTGATGACAGGTACAAAAACCAACAAAAAATTTCCAATCTGGAGCTCTCACAAGCCATCATTTTGACTTGAATTAAAAAAATAAAAAAATTAGCCTTCTTAAGAAGATCATTCAAGAGATACCTCAAAATACACTGTAAAAAAAACAATTTATTCCAACCCCCCCCCCCCCATAACTCAACCCTTTCTAAAATAATAATTCAATTAAAGTTTTAATATAATTTTTGGCTTCGGAAAAAATAAATATACACATCCCTCAATTTACACGGTTTCGTATTTGAACAGTTTTTAAATATGACCCCATATTCCCTGATTTACACGGTTCTAGTTTGTACGGTGCGAATATGGAAACATTTTGACTGTTTACACTGTGAAGTCATGAACACATTTGGCAAACTTCATTCGCAAAGTGTACATAATATGACTAGTATAGCCAACTTAGGGGTTTCGCTTCCAAATTTAGGGCTAGTATTTTTATAATAAAGGAAATTTCGACGACCCTGTAAATTCATATTTTTATAATAAATGAAATTTTAAACTACTCTGTATATTTATATTTTTATAGTAAATGAAGTTAAGACTACCCTATATAATCACATATTTATAATAATATAGTTTTGACGAATTACACGTTTTCTCTTGGAACGTGTATCTACAGTGTAAATCGAGGGATTGGTGTATATCATGTTTTATGTTATTTATTTAAATTTAAATAAAATTATATAAATAAATATTTAGTTTACGAGTTACTCTGACAGGCAGACTAACAAAGATACATTCAGACATTGCATCTACACTAGGGGCCGGTTGTATGTCGCAAAGTAAATGCTTTTTACCACTAACAAACGGTAGATGGTAAATGGAGCCACTTTCAGGGCCTGTCATCTGATTGGCCATCCCAGTGGCTCCATTTACCATCTACCGTTTGTTAGCTGTAAAAGCATTTACTGCGACATACAACCGGCCCTAATAGTTTCCCATTTTAGTTTTGAATAGAACCCTAAAAAATAACTTAAATATAGCTACATCATTCTTTTAGAGGAAAAATCATATATTAGTCAGGTTCTTTCTTATATTAGAGAAGATATAGTATCTACCTTTTCACTTGATCAAAAAGATGGTCAGATAATTTTATACATGTCAAAATATTAACGTTAGTAAAAATTGTAGCTTAACAGAGCAAAACAAAAACGTTCTGATGGGATTTTCTACAAAAAATCTAGAATCGAGGTGGTTCCAACCAAAATATTTGTTTCGATAATAACTAAATAATTTTATAATGAACACATTACGAAACTTATTTAAATTAAGTAAAACTTACCTCTATGGTAATTTAGGGAAAATCGCAAAGTGTGGTAGCTAATATGAATTTCAGTTTGGCATAAAAAGGCGAAAGAAAAACATACACACCGGATTAGCTGGTTGCAAAAACAAACATGCAAACCTGGCTTGCTAACGAGTAACGGTTTAGCGTTAACAGTTAACGCGAGGGTTGCAATTCATCGAGGGAGGCTTCTTTTGAGAATATTAAACCGATGCACCGTCTATTAATTTTCTATAAGTGTAACTCGTAATGTAACACCTTCACGCGGGGTGCTCACCCCCGAAGAATTCGCACCCCGTTTTTCCCTCCGTCTCTCATGCATAGTACATGAGAAGCGGATGAAAAAATTGAAGAAAAAACACGCGTGTGCAAAGTGCGTGAGGCTCAAGTTGCTTTTGCACACTTTGACCTGCTGCCCTACACCCTTACAAGCCACCCTCCTCGAAACTCTTTCGCACCCTTTAGCAGAGAGACAATTAACAGGCTGAGAAAGTGGATTCTTATTATAACGATCACTTCCATGAAGAATTTATATTTAGAGGAAAAAATAAAAGTATTTTCAACACTTAGGTACCACACATTTTTGACTTAGTTCAATGGTCTAGAAATTTGAACCTTGGCAGAGAGATGCAGTTAACTAATACTAAAATATCTACCGAATTCCAGCTACAGTCATTTGATAGCCTTCGATCATGAGGCTTCCATAAGCTACTATGTTTTATCAAGTTCGCACAGACAAAACCTAGCGTGTGGACTACAAAACCATGGATTGAGTCCACTCAAGCAATTCCTAAAATTAATGAAGCTTGTGCAGTCAAAACTTAGCGTATGGTTGTATACCTAGTCTTTTTACTCAGCTCTTGTAATAGCAGATCGAGAGTAAATGAGACATCATTTAATCATTGAGATAGTTTTTTTAATCAAACTAATTATTAAAAGGTGTTTGAATCAAAATAAAACAGGGCTCTGTGTGAAAACAAACCAAGTGATTGAATAAATTAACAATACACTAAATCTTTTTTTACACGATTATTGGTTTCAGCAAATCAAGGAGTAAAGAAATTTATTGTTGATTGACGCTCTAAAGATATTTGAGTTTCCACAATATATTCTCTAATGCGTCTTTGATTGTTCTGTTTTGGTCCCAATAAATATATATATAAATCAAAGTTTACAATGGGAATTAAGGGTAAGTTTGAATTTTTTATTTTTTCACCAAAACTGTGTTGTCTGATTCAGTTTGTATTGTTTCTAAAAATGTTTATCTAATTATTACTTACATGAATGTCACGAATTTTTGTAATTTTTGAATTTCTGGTGGTCATTGGTAACAGAGATAAAGAAAAATAATGTATTTTAGACGAATGTGTGATGTAACTATTTGAAACCCTGAAGAGGTCGGCAAAGTCGACGAAACGTTGGTGGAAAAATAAAAACTTGTCCTTAATTCCCATTATAAACTCTCATTAATACTACACATTATGGACGAATATGATAATAAAAAGTGTTTATAAAGTTCTTTGTATTTTGCCAGTGTTTTGAATCGTTTTGAAAATTTTCGAAGAAAAATCGTCTTATAGCGATTTCGTGCAAAAGAAAATCGCGTATAAAAAGGACTGCGTGTAATTAAAAATAATATTAATATACAGAATTTATCTAATAGAAAAAATTACTAATCGAAGCCGAAGTGTATTTTGTAGTAAGAAAACAATAAGTGACTAAAGAAATTACTCGAAAAAATTTCGTGTGAAGACTTTGTAAAAATATTGGTGCTCTGAGAAAATAAATTTAGAATTCTTATCATATCAAGATTACTTTAGCAGTGATTTGGATTAAATTAGTCAATTGGAAGTACACCCATCCCTCAATTTACAGAGTAGCTGTTTTACACGGTTTTTAAACATGATCGCCTATCCCTTTATTTACACGATTTCAGTTTGCTTTTTCTATATATCCTTTGTTTCAATTTACTCGGTTTTGAATCTAGTTGAACCCATCCTCGATTTTTATATGTTATGCATGCTCTGTCTCGTTTTGCACGGTTTTGAATTACACGTTTTCTTCTGGAACGTATCTACCGTGTAAATGGAGGGCTGGGTGTAGTCCGAATGATTATATATTATTGATTTGGTTTGTAATAAATGCGGAGTAAGTGAAAGTTATGTGGTGGACAGTTTACACACCAGAATATTTTTTTTATTGAATCTTGATAGGAGAAAAAAATCGAATGTAACCTGATGACCCGGGATGTTGATTGATCAATCACGTTGAAAGAGAGGACTGGGCATAGCCATGACTTGCCCAATTCCGATGATGCATTGGAGGATGAAAGTCACAAAAAACAACACTCTGGAGAACACTATTAAATAGTTTCGTTTGTTTTTCACTGAAATTTTACATGCCCGGTTTAATTTAAATGTCAAACTGAAGATCAATTCAAGAATGTTGCCGAGGAGTCTTTCGACCAGGAATTCCTTGGTATTTAGTAAACTTCAAGAGAAATCGGTGGAAAAATTAAAAATCCTGGTACTTTCAACCTCAGTAGTGAGCTATTATCTATCCCGTACCAAGGATTCCATATCTAATACGTAATTAGTTGAGAATTGAGAAATTTTTGTTTAAATATAATTAAGAAATATTAGGTGAATGAAGATGCATTATTTCATAGTATTTTTTAAAATATCATATACTAGGGGTTCCCAAACTTTTCCGAGTCGTGGCGGCTTTTTTCAAAAAAATATTTTTCTTGGCGCCCTGCCCTAAGTAAAAGTACATATATCAAAACAAATACCGTATATGGTCTCTCTAAATACTCGTGTATTAGAATCAATAAAAATATCTTAAGAATTAATAGTTTATTTTTCTACGAAAATCAAAAATTTAGACCACAGGGGGGACCCTTTGTATATAGGTATTTCAGATTTTTTCAATGGTGCCAAAAGTTATCTTCGATTCTCCTAGAAATGGTATTTTTATCGGGTGTTTTTAGTGGAGTCGCTAAAATCAACAGAAAACAAGCTATGACCTGTTAGATGAAAATATGCGTGTTAAAAATTCACTGGGCTGCCTGAAGTTGGGTTCTGCTAGAATTACTCTTTTTATTGGATGTTATTGGAGGAATCGTTAAATAAAATAAACAAGCTATGACCTGTATAGCGACATCTAAATACACTAATATTATGTATTAGAAGATGAAATATTTAGTTTAATTGGAATATTTTATTCAAAAATCATTTGAAATATTACTCAATGATGTTAAAACATTTTCTATGTTCCATCTAAATACTTTTAATAGAGATTTGAATGTTTAATTAATATGTTAATTAATTAACAATTCTTAATCGAAATCTTCAAAAATTAATTTTGTTCTTATTTTAGCATCAATTTAAATTTTATTTCATTTAAAATTTGAAGAAAATTCTATTGAATGAAATACTGAATGAAATTTTCCTATAATTCTAGAATAAATGTTTATGAAGGGCTAAAATCAACTTTACATAAGAAGTCTATATAATATGCATGTCTTTAATATATATAAAAGTCCCAAATTTCTATAGATATCGAGTTGAGAAAACTTACTAGGGGAGACAGGGATCTCAAGAGAAACCAGGGGTTTGCTTCAGCCGGATCGAGCGTAACGTAGATATATATTTACGGGCTGAGAAGCAGGACCTTTCTGTACATAATAAAATCTAGTTTTTCTTAGTCATTTTTTGAGTTTCATAATATGTTAAGATTTTTTTATTCTTTCTTCTTATGTTTCATTGTTTTTCTAACAGATGTTATATCTTGTCCCTATTTTAAATCCTTCAGGAGGGGGCGAGATCTTCTGACATATAATATACTATATATATTTGTCTAGATTAATTTGTAGCAACGCTTAGAGAAATTTCTCTAAAAGAATTACCGTCTTGCCTAGAATCGAACCGACGAACTCTTGAACTAAGGGCATTAGCTCTAGCCATTACACCATTGAAACATTAATAATTATATCTTGATTTCTGTTACTAAAACTATATATTTTTGATTTAGACTGTGTCGAGATAATATTGTATTCATTTAAAATCGAATGAAAATGAAAAAACACCAATAGATTTTAAATTAATAAACATTAAATATATATTAATTAACGAGGCAAATTTGAAATATAATTGTCAGCTCGGATTTTAAACTGATGGCTCCAATCGATTTTCATTAACCAGGCAAATTTGAAATATAATTGTAATTTTGAAATGAAAGACTCCAATTCATTTTAAATTAAGAAACATTAAATATATTCATAATTATTCCTCCCCCCCCCCCCCGCCACTCAAAAATTAAGAGGCGAAACTTTTAAGAGACGATGTATTTTCGGTAGTTTACGGGTATACATTTGGAGTGTGGTTTTTTAAGAGGGATAAAATTTTTGGACCGAGACGCTGCCCGCCAGAGCACCAGCCCGGAGGGCCGAGCTTCGAGGGCGTGCCGAAGGCAGGTATACATAATAATCTACTAAGATCTTTGATAAATTTGTCCTTATATTAAATTCTCATATAACTACTATTTAATATTGAAGTAGTACCAATAGGGTTCTGTTTAACTTTTATGTGGAAGGTGGAACATCATTGAAATAAGAAGCCGAAACTTTGTGTAAACATAACAAGTATTTTAGTGAAAACTTGCACTGTAACTGTATATAAAGGCATTCCACATACTTCTATTTAGTATAAAATTTTTAACAAAGTGAAAGTAGAAGTCTTCAAAAAGTGCATTTTAGCATATTTTAATTCTTCATTTAAAGGGTACAGGCGAACTGAAACGACGGGCCACGTTATCCAATGTTGCGACAGGACCGCGGATGGGCGGGTTAAGAGACATGACGCTCTGTTACGATGTCTGGCCGACGATCTAATTAAAAAGGGAATGAGCGTCGAGTTGTAGTACTTGTACTCCAGCTCGGCGGGCAATAGAAAGCCAGACATCGTGGCGAAGGATGCATCGGGGGTGGTATGGGTTTTGGAGTGCAGATCGTCTCCGCGCTTGCAAGACTGGGTGTTGCCCACCGAAAAAAATTTAAAAAATATAGGGGCAACTCCAGTCTTGTGGACAATATTGCGGCGGGCAATAGAAAGCCAGACATCGCGTGGTGAAGGATGCGTCTGGGGTGGTGTGGGTTTTGGACGTGCAAATCGTCTCCGCGATTGCAAGACTGGGCGTTGCCCACCGAAACAAAATTGAAAAATATAGGGGCAACTCCAGTCTTGTGGACAATATTGCGGAGCGATTTGGCGTCGGGCGGGCTGGGTCAAGGTCGAGGCCATCACACTCTCGTGGAAGGGAGTGTGGTGGCATAAAACGGTGGAGTCCCTCGTCCCTCTGGGTATATCCCAAAGGACAATAAATGATTTAACATATAGGGCGATGAGGAGATCTCTACTTAATTTTTACACTTTCGGCAATAGAACATATAGAGTGGGTGGCGTACAATTATTTTATATTGTAAATACTGAAAAAGGTGAAATGTGAGTCAGGAGTTATCCTGGGTCTCTCAGCCACCCGCTCTGAATTTTAGTTATTTGTTCTGATTCTGAGAGTGTAAATTTATTTGTAAATATGTACATATATATATCTTATCTTTGTAAAAGGCGGCCCGCTCCTCGGAGGCCTAATAAACAAAATGAAAGTAAAAATGAAAAAGCTGTATTTTTTCTTACCCTAGCGATTATGTACATGTCTGTGCGCCTGTCTGTGTTTGTTTCACTAGAAATAAATAATAAAATCAATATCAAATGCGATTATTATAATTTTAATAAATTCGAAAAGACCCTGAAGCGAAATCGATCGCTCGTTTGGTCTATATATGGAAAGAAGGCAATTCGCTATTTTTTAACTCTTACTTACTCACTCATTACCATTATCATAAATACCTTTTTTATGACAGGCAAATCTTTTTCTTTATCATATTTTAGTTTTTTACTTTATTTTATTTTATTTTTAAATATTCCACGGTCATTGATTTTTTATTATAATTCCGTAAAATGTGAAATTTTATAAGTAGATTTTACCCACGGAATAGAATTTTACAAAAAAACAAATAATAATAACAAATCAAAACTTTGAATTATTTATTTAGGTTCTTTAATTTTTTTATCTAACGAATATTTTAAATTATAGCACTTTATAGCATAAAATATGTTTTAAGAAAAAATAAATAAATATAGAGTCTAACTCCCATATATATTGAACTTCCATATATCAAAAATCTTTATATATCTTGTTTCAGAAATCTTAAATTTTCATTAGAAATTCTATATAAATATAAACAACAAAAATTTTGGTATAAAAAATTTGTAGGTATATACCTAATGTAGTCAAAAAGCGCCCATGAATTTCGTTCATAAAAAATAATATAAATTGAATAAGATAAAAAAATTGTATACGAACATACATTTTTAGTAAATTTGTAAATTACATATTTGTACATTTTTAAAAATAAATTTCTTTTATAGTTTAATTTTTAAAATTTTTCTTTAATCCTAAAAAATAGCTATGCATAAATGTTTTTAATAAGAACATTAAGAAAAATGTGCAATATGTATTTCCGTTATATGCATATCAAATTTGTTTTTTCAGGAAGCTCAATATATAGAGGTTCGCATGTATTTTTATATTAAAAAATAAATAGGTATATTAAATAATTTTGTAATTTGATGGGTATTTACATAATCCGGACTATACATCGAAAAAGTGCTGTACATTATAGCTTTTTTTCAAGTTATACGCCGACAGGTACAAAAATAGCCTTTTTTGGCACTTTCGAACTGTCATTTTAAAGAAATATATTTATAATAATAAAATATAAAACTACTTAAAGAGATATTTATAGGGATATCTCACACCATAAGATGAAAAAAATATTTTGGATTTCAAAAAATTTAACCCTCCCAAAATTATAATTTGGTTAATATTTCAATACTATTTAAATTTCAGATAAAATGATTACATTTAAGTTGTAAATTTCAAGTGTAGATATATATTTTTTAGTCTACTTCCTACAATGCACAGTCAGGCAAAAGGTGAACACTGGACACTAATAATCCGGTTTTACTTTTGAACGGAACCATAAAAATAAATAATTAATGTCTACTTTTTTTAAAGTATCAAGAATATTTAATCATTAACAAATAATAAAACAAATGAGTTATACATAGATAATATATTAACCTAAACATAGATAATATATGTACCTTGCAATGCTGTAGATATCGAATGAAGCGATCCTAGCGGAATGTTCGTAAAATAACGCCATGAGTATATGGTTGCCTATCATCAGGGGCGTTTAGGGATTTAATATCTACAAACTAGTAGAATCAAATTTTGTACTGAATTTGTATTATTTATTATAGACATATTTGAATGAAATCTGTGTCACTAAATGTAATTAAAAATAAGATTTAAAAGGGAATATTTTTAAATTAATATCAACTTTTAGACTGATATTTAAGAAATACGTAGTTGGCTTCAAAGTCATAGTTGATATAAAAAATATAACTAAAATATTAGAAATGTAGGTTTATTTCTAATGAAGAATTTTAATTTACTATAATTTTGAAATAATCACAAGCTAATTTTAAAAAATTTAAAAAGGGAGAATTTCTTCCGAAACGTTCAAGGTAATAATATAATCGTTTTTGTGATTGTTTTTAAGAAACTGTATTCATTTATAAATGTTAAAATGTAAATCTACAAAAATTTAATAAATATAATATATTTTAATATAATCAAATATGTTCAATGTACATATATCTATATTTATTAGTAATGAAGCTGTTAAATCTTTTATTTATTTATTTTTGCTTTTCGGCCCTTCTACTCATTAGGCAATTTACGATATTATGATTAAATTATGACTTCTATATAGGGATCAGATTTTTAGCCGGTTGCCTCGAGTCTGATTTGAACCCGAGTCCACTTGATTAGCAGGCTTGTATGCTAACTACTGGCCTAACTCGACTCCCATTTTTGTGATTAATTTGATTAAAGTTTAAATTTTTATTCAAATCACACATGATTAATTATAATTATATTATTTGTTTTCAATAAATAATTATAATTATTCATGTGTGATTTAAATAAAAATTCAAATTTTAATATATCTATATTATTTTTAAAAAATAATATTTTTATTTTTTATTTTTTCACAAAATTTTTCTTGATTCTTGTCAGCTTTATAATCTTTAAACTTTTCTACATACTGGACACTCATCACTTAAGTTACACCTGCATCGAATTGGAGTGGTGGAGTCCCCATTGTGTAGGTGTGAACTTACCAGTGAGGGGCTCAATCATGTGCTTCTTGAATGTGATCTAAATAAAAAGTGGACACAAATGCTATACCGTGAAATCAACGAAAGTGTGAAATTCCCAATAAATAGTGATTATCTTTTGTCCTTGTGTGAGTGCAGTGAAAAAGTTGTTATGGCTCTTCAGAGATTTGTACTAAGGCTAATGTAAATATTTAAAATTGTATTTACTCATATAAAATAATACAAAGAAAGTGATTGGCTAAATGGTTCAGACCAAAAGCCAGGAAAGGGAAAAAATTTCTACATTTCGACTCCAATCAAAATTTCGCAAGCTAAATTATTTTAAGTAATTTTATTAATTTTAATTAATTATATTAGTCAGAATGTTTGTTTATGTTCTTTGTTTTTTTCTAAAATATTGACTGCTTCAATTTGGTATATATTATTTAGGTACCCAACCAAGCATCTCAAGCGACCCATAAGATTTGAATCTTGAACATCGGAAATAAATAATCTGGGACAAACCATATATCGTCTGTCGACAATTACCTGGCTATCTAAACGCAATGGAAAGAAAAACAAGACGGAATCTTTCTAATAAATAATTTCTTTGGCCTGTCTGTGTGCATACACAGTGCACACGTGCATGTAATGCGCATGCGCATGCCTACTCTCACTTGCAGTGATAAATCTCTCGGCTGACATCGACAGCGATAAGCTCCAATCTATACTTTCCAAATTAATAAATTACCTCTATTTATTATTCTTACCGAGTACCTGAACAGCAATTAGATAAATTGCATGAGAAAAAAAATCATTGCGTTGATTATAGAATGAAGCATTAAGAATAAAGTGGGGGGGAGGAAAAGTGACTACTAATAAATTAATTACCTTGCAAATATATATATTTTTTATATTGTGTAAATTTATTATCTTAACAACACAATTTAGCTTCACAATAAATTATGTGTGTAAATTTAAAAAAATTTAAATATTAATAGTTAGTTTAAAATAAAATATTGAATAGGTAATATTATGTTTTGAAAAATATTAAAAAAAAGTTATATTAGAAATCAGAATTAAAATCAAAAGGGTGACGTCAAAAGTCAGATTTTTCATTGGATGAATAAACAAAAAATGAATTAAAAAATGTATTTATCCCCAAATTAAGAATACACCATTAAGGAGGTTCGGGACTGTTTATCATTTTTATAAGAAAATTCTCAAATTTTTACCATCGAATCATTGATGTATTAAATATTCATTCCCGAAATTTGAAATTCATCGACTGTCCCATTATCGAGAAATAAATTATTGAAAATTGTCCTTTTATCATGGAAGTAAATGGACCGAGCTTTTAAAAGGGCTATAACCTCTATACAAATTATATCATTTTCAACAAATTTATACAGATCAATAATTCAACTTTTATGAATCGAATGATACATTTTTCAATAGATTTGACAGTCTAGTTAATTAGTTATTCTTAAATATAAAACTAAAAAGTTATTTGCAGACAACAAAATATGACAAAAGCACTAGTAACTCTATTTGTTGAAATCGTTTTTGTGTTAAATAAATGTTTTTATAATGAGAAAAAATTTATCTCTATATTATTGTTATTAATATTAACAAAACAAAGATTTTTATTCAAAATTAACCTAATTATTAACAATTTTTTTATTAAAAAATTTGGTATGCAGACGTTGTCACTCTGGAGAAATATAAAAGATTTTTTGAAGATCAACCAGATAGTTAAGCTGTCCCAAACCTCCTGAAATACTATATGAGTATGACTAGGTGTCTTTGGTAAATAAAACAACATTTATCCCGTTTTAGTTCATTTGAAAATTCTCTTTTTTTAGATAAATTTTAAAGGGACGGAATCTAATTTAACCGGGATTTATTTATGAAATTATATTTTTTATTTTTTCTATATAATAGTCTGTTAAAATAGTTTAAGGGAGTTCGAGACTGCTTATCTATCTGTTTGATCCTCGAAAAAATATTTTGTATTTCTCCAGAGTGACAAGGTCTGCATACCAAATTTTTTAATAAAAAATTTGTTAATAATGAGGTTAATTTCAAATAAAAATCTTTGTTTTGATAATAGCTATTAATAAAACGAATATTGAGATAAATTTTTTCTCATTATAAAAACATTTATTTAACACAAAATTGATTTCTTGTCATATTCTGTTGGCAGCAAATAAGTTTTTATTTTTACATTTATGAATAACTAGAGTGCCAAATCTATTGAAAAATGCATCATTCGATTCATAAAAGTTGAATTATTGATCTGTATAAATTTGTTGAAAATGGTATAATTTGTATAGAAGCCATAGTTCTTTTAAAAGCTCTGTCCATTTACTTTTATGTTAAAAGGACAATTTTCAATAATTTATTTCTCGGTAATGAGGCAGACGATTAACTTCAAATTTCGGCAATAAATATTTAATGAATCAATGATTCGATGGTAAAAATTTGAGAATTTTTCTATAAAAATGATAAATAGACCCGAGCCTCCTTAAAATAACCCAGGAAATGGATTTTTTTCTACCAAATTTGACGAATATGAATGACGTAAGGGAGATGATTAAAAAATTAGTAATGAGCAAATCAAGACCAAGACCAAGATTGGAAGACCAAGACCAATTCTGCTCATCAGTAATTAATATAGGCAGGGGGTATGTTTGTAAAGTCTTCTATAGGGTGTTTAGAAAGTCCTGATCACTTTTAAGAAAAATATTTTTATAATTTTGATTTTGAGTATTAATATTAGTGATGAGCAAAGCAAAACCAAGACCAAGATTGAAAGACCAAGATCAATTCTGCTCATCACTAATTAATATAGGAGATAGTGTGTTTGTAAAGTCTTCTATAGGGTGTTTAGAAAGTCCTGATCACTTTTAAGAAAAATATTATTATTATTTTATTTTTAAGTATTAATATTAGTGATGAGCAAATCAAGACCAAGACCAATTATGTTCATCACTAATTAATATAGGCAGAGGGTGTGTTTGTAAAGTCTTCTATAGGGTGTTTAGAATGTCCTGATCACTTTTAAGAAAAATATTTTTATAATTTTGATTTTGAGTATTAATATTAGTGATGAGCAAAGCAAGACCAAGACTGCAAGACCAAGATCAATTCTGCTCATCCCTAATTAATATAGACAGATGGTGTGTTTGTAAAGTCTTCTATAGGGTGTTTAGAAAGTCCTGATCACTTTTAAGAAAAATATTATTATTATTTTGATTTTGAGTATTAATATTAGTGATGAGCAAAGCAAGACCAAGACCAAGACCAAGACTACAAGACCAAGATCAATTCTGCTCATCATCAATTAATATAGGCAGATGGTGTGTTTGTAAAGTCTTCTATAGGGTGTTTAGAAAGTCCTGATCACTTTTAAGAAAAAATATTATTATTATTTTGTTTTATGAGTATTAATATTAGTGATGAGCAAATCAAGACCAAGACCAAGACTGCAAGATCAAGACCAATTCTCCTCATCACTATAAAAAATACAAAATAAAATAAAATAAGAAGTAATTGAAAGAAAACTAATTTTAATATAGCTTTGTCTACTATTAGTGTTATTTATTTCCGATGCTGTGGTGCTTCATTCAGCCGAGTGCACTGACAAAACGAAGAAATCCCCGTGGGATTTGCAGGTAAGATGATCTATCCCCGTGCAGCGGTCTGCCTATCTCTCCTATCTGTTCTATCCATCTATCGACCGATCTGCTGTCCGATTAGCCTGTGGGCTTCACGGTTCGGAGCACAGGACTTCTTAAGTAGCAGACACGTCACGAAAAATTGACCGACACAGAGAGAGAGAAAAAAACAACTAATGACAATTCTTCCGGGCATAACCTTATTTCAATTTAACCTTTTTAGCCCCTTCTTATCGCAGACATTAATCTTTAACACCTTTCAACCTAAAAACCTATCAATGGAAAAATAAAACTGACCACTTTTTTGCGAGAGAGATCGTTGCAAAAGAAAAATTACGGAGAGATAAAAATAAAAAGATTTTAACCTGTGTACAGGTCTATTCTCTAAGCAAAAACAATAACTTTTAACATCCGAAATCAGCGTTAATTCATTTTAACACCTCTTTGACTCAAATTGCTATTCTGTAAGCAAAAACTTTAAAACCAAATGGTTAATATTTAGTCAAGAGTGTTAAAAATTAAAGTTATGCCAGAGGGTGCCTCTAATATTTTTAACACCGTATTTAATGCACAAACATAGCGTCTTAAAGTATGGTTGATTTTGATAGATTTGAGATAAAAGAAACACATTTCAGATCCATTTGAACTATGATTGTATTAAGATTTCTATTTGTTTTTTAGTAGTCCTTTGACTTCTCAGCTTTTTGCCTTCAAAAACTTTTACTGTTAAAAATAAGATTTCCTACAATTTTTAGGATATATTTCTTTATTTTAGGCGTAATATATATACTTTCAGTTTTGAGACATCTAAAAAATTATCCTTTTCTAAATAATAATAATTTCGGAATATAAAATTTTTAATTAAAAATAAATTAACCAAGCGAGCTGTTAGATACTAGATTGAGAATAAGAAATCAAGTTAGTAATGCGCATGCGCGAGAGGCTGTAAAAACACGAACAAGCAGAAAGTATAGCTAAGCTATCTTCATATGGATCGTTAACACCTCATCATCATTGAGTATACAGTCCTAAGACTGGTTTGATGCAACAATCCGTCTCCACTCGACTCTGTCCCCCGCCAGCTGTTTAACCTCTCTAAATGTCTGGCATCCCATATCCCCAATTATTTGGTTGAAATATTCTAATCTGGTTCTTTCCCTTTCCCCTTTTCTTTCCCACCTCCCCTCCAAGATATCCCTAAGCAGTCCCCCATGTCTCAGTGTGTGCCCCATCATCTGACCTCTCTCTCTTCAGACTCTTCCACAAGGTTCTTCTTTCTCCGATTCTTCCAAGAACTTCTTCATTTGTAATCTTATCCATCCATTTGATATGTCATCATTCTTCTGTAGCACCACATTTCGAAAGCCTCTAATCTCTTTCTCTCCTCTTCTCTAATTGTCCAGGTTTCACACCCGTACATGGCTATGCTCCATACGTTAACACCTGGTGCTAAAAATTAAAATATTAACGTCGCTGTTAAAATTTTGTTTAGAGAATAGCATTTTTTAATGCTGGTGTTATTACTTTACTTTTTAACACCCAATTTAGGATGTTAAATTTTTACGTCTGTTTTTAGTGAATAGACCTGGTAGTGTGCACCGTACTACTTTTACTTACCACACATTTATAACAATAGATAATGATAGTTATTAAATGATGACGTATATTAATGAGCATAGGCTAGTAAAATTTCAAAGTTATATTGTTAAAAAAAGATATATTTTGTAAAAGAATAGTTTGATGTAGGTACACGATTAACCAGTATAAAATAATTAAACACATTAATGTGATCAGTTATTTTGGCATTCTTCTCTTTTTCGTTAAAAATTAAAAATTGATTTTATATTTTTCGAAATTTCAAAATGTGTAGAAATTTCTAAATCTTAAGAGCTTAAATTTATTCTACAATTCATTTTTTTTTTGTAATAATTCAGTAGGTAAGTATATTAAAAAAAAATATCAAATGGACTGGTATTATGAAATAAATTTTAGAAATTTATAAAAATCAAATTGATTAATTCCCAAAATGAAATTTCGAAATAAAATTAAAATATAAAATCAATTTTTTTCAAAATTTATTTATTTAAATTTATTCTACCATATTCTTTTTTCTGGTTAAAAAATAGAAGATCATCTCAATAATTTTTTATCTTAGATGAATTTTGATTATATTTTAAACATTAGTTTTATAATTTTTTATGCAATTTAATCGCAAGATCAATTTTATTTTCCTTTTCAAATGAATAAATAATTCTTACATCTGCAGAATTAGCAGTCATAAATTATTAAAAAATAAAATTATTTAACTTTCTTTCATATTTTTATATTATTTTTTTTTTCAAACTAAATATTTATTAATCGATTATTAATTCCAAATATTTCAAGGAATTGCAGCACTTCTTAATCATTGGATTTTGTGAAATTGTTAATGGCGAGTTTTAGTGGATGAAAAAGGTCTTATTGATATTTTCAGGTGTTGAAAATTAAATGAAAGGTATTTTCTTTATTAAAATTATTCATGTACAAAAGCAGCTATAAATCTATTCAATTGAATTAAATTTTGCATAATTGGGGCAGCAGCAGCTTTTTGGGGGACAGAGTGTTCTATTGTGTCCCAATTTCATAGATAGATATAGATAATCAAAAATAAATAATTGGTGAAAGAGCTTCCCTTGACCCGTCCGACCCTAATACAATGAATAAAACAGTTTAAAAATTTGATTCCCGTCCCCGCGGGTCCTTAGTAGTTATTTTGACAAGTGTTTTGCGGAGGCGGTGTTAAATGCTAGCTGAATGGCGAGGGCGGGGCCGGAAAGTATTGGCCAATCAGAGCAGCCCCTCAGGGCATGCGCAAAAGGACTTATTGGTAAAATCCAGGAAAGTTACTAGTTTCACGTTGAGCCGCCATTGACACCCGTATAAACTACGCTTCCTTAATCAATAAATTTTAAAATGTCATAAAATTGATGAAATGTTTTATTCTATGCATAAATAAAACAACTAATCGCTAAGGTTGATAAATAATAATTATGAAAGATAATGAAAAAGAAAACCCTATCTATGTCATGAATATTAATTAATCTTTATATTTTAAAGTTGATTAGTTTTCTTTAATAACATGAAAATCTTTGAAAAATAAATTATTGAATGTATAATTAAAAACATTTTTAGAAAATATTTCATAAAAATATTAATAAATAAAAAATAAATAAATCAAAGAATTAAAAGTTAAGTAAATTTTTTATAATTATATAAGATATAAAGTGAGTTTATATGAATTTCATAAAAGCGTGTGTCACGTGATCTTTAATAAGCCAAATTGATATTTGACGCTGAAAAATTTCTTTCTCTTTGATTTGAAAGTATGGTAGAGAAATAGCTCAAATAACGGAAGGAAATTTGAGATACGATACTGTTGAAATTTTATATATAAAAAAATGTAAAAAAAAAACGATGATGTAGTAATAGTGGGAGTAAAAAAAAACAAAACAAAGAGATTAAAATTAAAAGTTTATTGAACCCTAGGTCTGAAGAATATATTTTTTTTACTATATGGTGAGTATTTGTCTTTTTAAGGGCGTGGTCAAAATACTCACCCTTTCTAATGCCTAATGGACAAAACTAATCCTCCCAAATAGGTATTTATTTTAAAACTTTTTTTACCAGAGTCAAAGTTTAGTAAAAAAAAACCAAGCAGCTGTGAATTTACCTATTAATCTTGAAATTATTTTGAAAATAAATTGTACTAATTTCTAATTTGAGAAATATTCGTAATATTATCTCTGTTACTTAATATATTATTATTTTCAAGTGAAATTTACAAACTGATGCAATAAATTAGAAAAAATTTAGTTATTAAAAAAAAAATATTAATATTTTTCTTTTTTTATGATTCTGAAATATTCACATTTATAAGTAATTATTAATTAGAAATATATTATAAAAATCGTTAAATAAGTCAGACTCGAAAAACGATGAGGGTTCCGTACTAATATAGATTCCTATATTATCAGTCTTATAAATATAATTTAATTATTCCATGTAATTTTCCAGATAATGTTACTTAAAATTATAAAAAAAATATTTTATAAATATCTTGTTGCTAACTTCATGTAGATAGTGTAAATATCAGGATTGCCAGCTTACAAATATCAGGGTTGCTAACTTCATGTGGATAATATAAACGATGTACCTTGTATTATAAAATCCAACTATGTAAACTATAATATTCTTGATATGTGAATTAATTGTTGTTTATTATTGTTATTATTTTTATTATTTGATTTGTCAATTTTTTCGCTTTGTGTTTTTAAAAACATGCAATGCTCAGTCCGACAGGGGACGCTGAGGTAGTCATTGTGTTGATTTTTTGACTGGACTGTACAAGGAGTCTATATAAGCGTGACCGACACAGGATTGGCTCAGTTAACCTATAATCAGAGTGGGTACTCACTGCTCATACTTGATAACGAACGCATAATAAGTCGATCGAAACGTCGTAGTTATATTGTATTAATTGTTGGTGTTCAATAAATAATTATAATTAATTATGTGTGATTTAAATAAAAATTCAAATTTTAGATACCTATATATGGATACAATATATTTAAGCTTCCTCATGGAACTCTCACTTTTTCTATATATTTTATTTATTAATACATAAATAATCAGTTATTAATTGCATCCTCGAATTTAATGATTGGATTATCTCTCTAACAGTGTTAATTATACCTATCACAGTCCAAAAAGTTTAAGAATGAAATCGAATCGTTTAAGATCCAAATTATAAATCCGCTTGGAGGAAAGAGAGTTCATTGATATTCCATTCCACCTGTCACTTGGGCATAAATAAAAGAAAGAAAGAAGGAAACAACTAATTAAAAAAAAAGAAAGAGGAAAACTATCAAGTTCTCCTTGTGATTGAATTAATTAAAAAAAAAAAAAGAAGAAGAAGATTAAATAGCGACCATGGTCCGCTTTGCGTGGGATACAGACACAAAAAATTACCCAGCCACGCTGATTCTGTCCTGTCCTCTTTCAGCGATATTATTTTTAATGTGAAACAATATAAAAAAATATATGCATAATAAATCCAAGAGAATAAATTATAACCATGTCATAAATGAAAACATAATTAATGTGAGAATGTTCAAAAATTTAAGAAAAACTACCATAGCTATTCATCAGTGCGGGTCATGGATGCTGGGGATTCGGAGTATCCCTAAAATTTCAAAACATTTAGAGTATCATACCATGTGTCATAAAAAATATAATGGTAACCTAAATTTGAAAAATAACGAAAAATTCTATCAAAATTCTGGCCATCCACTTGACTTTACCATACACCCTGGTCCCTCTCTTATATTTAATATTCAATAAAATTATTTATAATCAAGTAGGGGGTTAGTTTTTGCATTTTTAGACTTAAGGGGGCCCACTGATTATGTATACAAAATTTGGTTGAATTTGGTTCATAGACCTATATTTTCATTTTTTGGCCCCCCCCCCCATTTTTGGCTTTTAGTTTTTGCATTTTTAGACTACTGTGGGCCCACGGATTATGTATACAAAATTTGGTTGAGTTTGGTACAAGAGTCTAGTTTTTCATTATCTGACACTACACCCCCCCCCCATTTTGGGGGTTAGTTTTTGAATTTTTAGACTTCTGGGGGTGTGATTATGTATACAAAATTTGGTTGAGTTTGCTCAAATGGCCTAGATTTTTAATTTTTAATCCCCCCTCCACCCCCATTAATTTTGGGTCGATATACACCAAAATCTAATCAGCTCTTAATCTCAATGTACCAAAACTATGTGTGAAATTTGGTTTTGATATTCACACTAGTTTTTGAGCTAGCTAGTCCACAAAAATTTGGTAACGCACAGACTAACAGAATAACAAACGAACAGACTAAGAATCATTTTGAAAAAACAATTATTATCTCAAAAAATATAATTTTTTCGATTTTCACTTATTGAAACTTTTTTGTAGACCGAAATGTCATGGTTTCTCCCAATTTTTTTAATGAAAATAGTTTGAGCCGTTTTTCAGATATTTTGAATAAACGAAGCAAAAAACAACACTTTTTTCATGCACGATTACAATACTTGATCATACCCTGTATTCTACTCGTCTGATATATCTTGAAATATCTTCAAGAGCATTGAAAATGTCTTCTAGAACTCTTGGTAGAGATGTCTTTAAATTTACCCCACAAGATTTATAAGATAATAGGAAAAATTAAAATGTTAATAAAGTGAGTATTCAAGGAAATTCTACTCGTCTCTTAGATCTCTTGAAATATCTTTAAATAACTTCAAGAGCAAATGTCTTCTAGAACTCGTGCCGAGATTTCTTTAAGTTTATTCTACAAGATATGCAAAAAACTAAAATGTACCAAATATAAAGCGGTCATTCAAGGGTATTATATTCGTCTTTTATATTTATTTCAATATTTTAAAATATCTTCATAACCATATAAGGTGCCTTCTAAAACTCTTGCTGAGAGTTTAATCTACAAGATATTTATAATATTTTGAGAAAAATTAAAACATAGATAAAGAGTACATTAAAGGGTATTCTACTTGTATTTTAGACCTGTTGTAATATCTTGAAAAATCTTCAAGAGAATTGGAAGAATATCTGCAAGATGAGAAAGATATCTTTAAGAGGTCTTGAAGATATCTTACCGAGACTGGCTTTTCCTATTTTTTAAATAATTTTTAAGATGGTTAGGATGAACTATTTGTATGATTTAAATTAAGCTCCCAGTTATTTACTTTGAAAATATTTAATAAAAACTTATTTTAACAAGTACCTACCTATATTTTCATTATAATGATATTATTTATATAAATGAAAGTCAAAATGTTTTCCACGAAAATAGCAGCTCTTCGTGAATAGCTGCTGTCTATTTATGAAATCCTAAACAGAAGTAGAAGATATGAAAGAGATAAGCTAGTCTTTTGTTCTAAATTTGGCATATGTCCTTTGAGAGTCTACCTCTTACGTTTGGAGGTCTCCGAAAAACAATCCATCTTCAGATAGGATCACCGTTTCGCTGAGAGAGTGTCAGTTCTTCGTCAGTAAATCTGCTGGATTTTGTATCTTATTCTCCCTCCATGTCTGTCTGTCTCTTTCACAAAATTCGTGACTTTCTTTTATGTTCCACGAGAAAATCAAGTCATCGTTATATTAGAAGAAGCTAATTTAATATCTTTCGATGTTTATTATTTATTTATTTATTTATTAAATCGTTTTCTTTTTCAAATGATACAAGAGTTGAGTTAACCAAATTGAATCAAGTGGTTATTGAAAAAAGATAGACTCATCTATCGATCTATGTCATTAGAGTTGGAGTTCAGAAACTCTATTCCAAAATCTATGACAGTTCGAGAGCTTTCTTTTTAGGCAATCAAATTGCTTCCCGAAATTTGAGATTGAAAAATTAAATGATCTTAAATGACGAATTATTGGCAGTGTAATTAGTCACTAAATAAATAAATAAGCTGCTTAATAGGACAGACAGTTTGAGTGGCGTGTTAACGAGCTATCTCTTGTCAGCCTTGCTCAGGTTCTATGACGTCACAGATCTTTAATATTTTTTCCAATCGTCTGATGAAGAAAAACGACAAATTATAATTTGCAGGCCTAATTTTTCATTTAAAAATAAAAAAATGAAGAAATAGATGAAAATAACTGAATGATCTATCGTATGAGAAAGAAATATTTATTTATTTATTTATACCTAAATGTAGAAACCAACAGGGCCTGAATCCTATATTGCACCCCTCATTTGATTAAATATTTATTAAAATATATATTATTTTCTTTTTTATATAAATATATTTGAAAAATAATATTTTTAATATAACTTGGAAACTGAAAATATTAGGTTAGTATGGACGAAAATCAGTAACCGCTAAATGCTCTCGCCATCGGTGACTAACAAACATTCTTATAAGGAAAAACTAAGTTGTTGTTCAACAGTAGATGTCTGGCTATAAATGTGAAGGAATGAATTTAAAGTTAATTCGTACTATCTGATTAATTCTATATATCTTGAATAGATGTCACTCTTATTTCAATTTTCTCCTACTAAAAGTATAAAGTATAAAATAATTTATTTAGTGAATAGGACTTCAAGTAAAATTAATAAAGTAAACGGAGTGTGGTTTCACAATTGTAAGTAAACCAAAAAAGCTCACACAACTCAAGAAGAAATCACAAACCACCTCCCACATAAACTTCTAAATAAAGGCTTGAAATACGCCCCAAAACAAAATATTTCACCACAAAATTTTAACTACAACCATTGACACTGAATTGTCCCTAACAGGAAAACCAACGGAACTCAAAATTGAGATGGCCCTAACAATTAATTGTGAAACTACACTCCCTTTACTTTATTAATTAATATCATGTTTCACCTAAAACCTACACAATTTGCCCTAAATAAAAAAGGTCTTTAAGTAGAGAAATAAAATAAAATAAAAATGCAGGATAGGGATTCCCTGTAGAATTGAACAAAATAAAGATGTTAAGGATACAATAAATAAGACTTTATTTTTTAAGTGTTTTGTTTCCCAATAATAATTAGAAAGTTTAAATCAAATTTAGGACGATAATATCCTACAATAAATAAATAAATATTTTTAAAATTGAGAAACAAATAATTTTTATAATTATAATAATTTATTATATGAATGACTTTACCTATTTTAATTTATTCTTTCAATATACAGTTTACGCATAACGTTTTTTCGTTTCCCTGAATATTCATATATATATATATATATATATATATATATATATGTATCTCTTTTAAAAGGAAAAAGTTATTTTTTCCCCTAGTATTGTTCTTAGCTATTTGAGTTTGAGCTTTCTCTGTGAGCGATGTGTATTTTAGGTATGGAGGGGGGGGGGGTATTAAAAAATCCTAAACGAATGAAAGGATTGGCTGGACCATGTTGGATCTCCTTTTTCTTCTGGCGGCTTCTTTTGACTCTATGTCCATCTACCATTCTACCTGCTACACACACAACGCAAGCCCTTTACCAAAGACAACAATTTGACTGATGACCATACTACTGGCTTGGCCAACCAAGGAGGGATTCACGTATATGGATCCAAATCGCAATTTATATCTTCTGGTCCCTCTGATGATCATCATTTATATGAGGAGCCTTTGAGGTATCTTCCAAATCCAACGGCTTCTGCTGTTTGATTTATGCAGCAGCAGTATAATAATGGCGCGGGTAACTTTTCACGGCTCCTCTCACAGTACGCGAATAAAAAAATACGTCTCTACGTGACAGCAAATAGCAAAATAATTCAGTAAAATTACCCAATGACACATTTAGTTGTTTACAATCATCACGAATTAAGTAAGCACAATATTCATTATATTTAAAAGATAGTACAAAAAATAAGATAACTACGTTACGTTTTCTTTTCAAATAATTTACAGTACAGAGTTTAAACTAAATTGATAATATGATAGTTCCTTTATATTTTATGTTTAAAGCAATTATTTTTCCAAACCCCATTGACAAAGAGAGGATTTCTTATATACTCTAGCTGCGACGTCCGCCTCCGGCGGGCAGCTTACTATCAAAATGGCTTCGTCCCCTGCCGCCCTCCAATTTTACTCCCCCCCCAACCCTATCACCCTCCGGACCATTCCCATGTTCTGGTAACTCTCCCCCACCAACCCTATCATCATCACCTCTGCACACCCTCTTCCCCCTACCCCAGGCTATACACTCCAACAATCCCATCCTCGAACCCTGGACCCTCTTTCCATACCTCATCTTTCACGTTTTTAGAGAATATGTTTACAAAATTTAGTTAAGTTTGGTCCAAAGGTCTAGAATTTTCATTTTTACCCTCCTCCCATTTTAGGTGGCTGGTTCATGAGTTTTTAGTTCCCTAAGGACTCAGAGATTATGTATACAAAATTTGGTTGAGTTTGGTCCTAAGACCTAGAATTTTCATTTTTTAATCCTCTTGCCCATTTTGTGGGGTTAGTATTTGAATTTGTTTAAGCAAATATTGTCAGAAATTACAACTTCTACAGCTTTGTTTGTAACGGAATTTGCCGTAGGTTAATATAGTTTAGGAGCTATTTGATAATTTTTGTAGTTCCCTAGGGGCTCACAGATTATGTATATAAAATTTGGTTGAGTTTCGTTTTAAGGGCTAGAATTTTCATTTTTTTATCCTCTCCACGTTTTGATTTCCATTTTCTTAAACAAATATTGTCAGAAATTACAACTTCTACAGCTTTGTTTGTAACGGAATTTGTCGAAGAGTTAATATAGTTTAGGAGCTATTTGATAATTTCCATTAATGTACTCCCCCAAAATATCAAAATGTTCTATAGCAGCAATGATTATAAGATGAAAAACATCTGATCCAAATAGGAAAAATTTCATAAAAAATACCTCCAGCTGGCTTTATGCCAAATGCAAACAAAATTTGATCGGACAGACAGAAAACAGACAGGAATTTCGTTGAAGGTGATTTCTTTCATAACTGCTTGAAACGGGTATATCCAAAAATTGGGAAGATTTTGAGCAATGTACAGACAAAAATAGAAAAAACGTTTATAAAATCAATAAATTTCATTGGATTCATTACCATAATTAATTGTTCTTACTCCTTCAAAGGTAAAACGATTGAAGAGTTTTTATTATTGTGATATTTATTACTACAATTTAACGTGCCAATATACTAGTATATTTTATTTTATTTAATCAATTGTATTATCGACAATCCTTTGATTATTTCGTTTTGTTGAAAAAAAAGACAATTTTATTTTCAAGATGCCATCTAATAAAATGCTTCTCTCAAAGGATGATCTTCAGATTGTCGAGAGAGATGAAGATTTTTGAATTGAAACAATTGGGGACAGGAAACAAACACCTTGCTAGTCATTTAATCGACTCGATGATTATTATTCATAAGACTTTCTCTTATCAGATAAATAATTCACAATGATTTAATTTCACTTCCCCTTCCCCTCCATTTTAATAGAAGGCACGAGGTATGAAATTGCACCAGTTGAGATGAAAGAATGGCGCCACAGGTTTTTATACACAATAATTATAATTCATTTTATGAATCATTTTTTCCTCCTTTCCTGGTGTTTACAATCCTTGAAAAATAATATAAATAATAAACTTAAAAAATATTAAATTATATCATTTATTCTGGATTGACTATTATACGTTTAACGCATTTATTAAAATTGATTACGTTAAAAGTCACCGAAACGTCGTGTTCTTAAATTCACACTATATTTTATTCTACAATACCAATTATATATTTAAAAAGCCACCACTCACAAACCGATGGTTCTTCTGTACCTAATATATATTTATTACGAGTATATAATTATAAAGCTTGTTTAAGAATTTGTAGCTGGAAAAACATCAATTATCGCATAGTATTTTTCAAACTCTACTACTCTCGACAAACTATTTAATATTATCATTATTATTATAGAGGCGACTGTGGGTCAGTGGTTAGAGTGTCGGGCCGCTGGCCTGAAATACGCTGGTTCGAGACCGAGTCTCGGCAGATATTTGCAGTCGCCTCCTCTTGGAAAGCAATGGCAACCTACCAAGAGTATATTTGCCTAGTAACCTCTCCAAACTAGCCGTTCGGAACCGGCGTTAAAAAGTAGGTCCCGTATATCTGTGTAAAAAAAGCTAAACACACTCAGCACAGGTAGCATATGTGGAGAGGAGCCAAAACGTCAGGGAGACCTGATATGGCACTTAAAGAAGATTATAATTATGTATGTATGTAAAATAAAACAATACTTATTGTAAATCTATATCATAAAATGGCGCTTATGGTTTTGTCTGCGAAAAGGTCCGAATACTACCGGAAATGCCCGAAGACATTTGGACAATCACTCAGGCCCGGTAGGCAGCTGGTTATTAATTACAACCCTGCAGAAAATAACAAGGATGGGAATTTGTCGCCAAATGAAAATTAATAGAGAAGATTGATTTTTTAAATATTTTTACAAAACTCAATGCAACACAGTCTATGGTGTTTATTCACTGTCTGAATTTACTTATTTATTTACATAATTATTTTTCAGCTATTTCATCAATTTTCTTTTTTTTTTACTTTAAATTCACCTGCTGAACACCTGGTTCATCGTAACGTTGAGAAACGCAGATCTAACCTATTAATTTTTTTCTTGGAAATTTTAATAAACATTAGCTCATTCGTTGATAGGAAATACTTAAAGTGATAGTTAAGTTATATATAGATTATTAGCGCCTATCCCACGCTAACTTGCTCCTTAATATTGGAGTTTTAAACTAAACTTTTTGAGTTACGTTTAAATTTTCTGCTCTTCTAGTTTTTTAATTCAAGGCTTTAAATTCTAGCAGTTACTTGAGACTAAGTATTAACAATTTCAAAAGTCAGTATCAGAAACAAATAATTCTCTATAATTTTTTGTCATAGTTTTTTTTTAAGTTGGATAGTCAATCTTAACTTATGGGATTTGTTCTATTGTTTGGAGTAACATTTTAATAAATTGTAGATAGGTAGGTACTATCAAAATGTAATTCTAGTTGATACAAATTAATCTACATAGTTCACTTACAAATATCAAATAATTCTCAACAATTTTTTAAATCATTTTAAAGGACACTGCAGGGAAATTTTGACTTTTGAACTAATTGTTCAGTATTATCAATTTATGTGAGTTTTTGTTAGACTGAGTTTTAATTAATTCACAAGTGAATATCAATATTAAATCAAATAATTCTCAACAGTTTTTTATTATAGTTATTTTAAGGAATGGTGAGTGAATCCTAAGTTATAGTTATTGCGCCATTTGTGAATATCAAATATTAACAATTTTGTTTCTATTACTGATATTTAAGAATTCTTGAGGCTAAGTAATAACCTTACTACTACAATGCATTTCAAATACCTTTCAACAATTTTTTGTTAAAATTTTCTTAAGCTAACTCTTTAAAATTCATCGGATGAGATTTTCCTTAATTTTTTTTTCGTTTAATACTTATTATTTAAAAAAAAATTGAAACATTATTCATTCTTAAGCTATTAATTTAAATTTTGTTTAAATATTTATGCAATATCTATTATAAAAAAAAAAAAGGCTCACCGTTATTAGAAACTTACACACACTCGTGCGGTTTAGAGCAATTATCCTTGCCTGGACTTGATTAATTTCCTAAGCGCGAGCTTGCTTATTAGTACTGAAGAAGGGGCTCCCTATTATTATTAACGTATCGTGCGTGATGCCTGCAAACTCACCAGAATACACAGATACACTTACATCATGGACCAAGTTTATTTAGATTAACTAATCTTAAGAAAATATGTATTTATGCAAACTGAAGAGGTTCACTTGAAAATGAAAAACTCTGTCAATAATATCCGCTGTTTTCTCATTCATATTAATAGACACCAAATTTTCTACTGTTTCGGGGGAAAAATCACTTAGGTAATTGAGAGTTAGATAACAACACTAGAAGCATGTTATTTGATCCTAGATTGTATAATGAGATTGATTTCGGGTAATTATCCGGATGTTTTTTTATTTTTACCAAACATTAAATTACTAGGGTAAGTGAAACGAATGAAGCATAGCGTGATCCAAAGTACTGACAGATTAATTCAAATGTCTGTTTTATTTGGCTACTAGAAACTAATTACACTACTGCGGAAAGAGTATGGATGCAATTCAGAAACAAGCTTTCGACTAATGGGTGACCCGACACTTACTGATTTCCTTAACACGCGGGTCCATCGTTGAAGAATCTACGCTTCGTATCTCTAGTATTATCAAGACATGTGCTAGGATAAGATATACAATTAAGAATAACAATTCTTAAGGTTAAATCACTGAAAGTGTCCTCTGCTTGATGCAAATAACATATACCTAAATAAATCACCAGACTTTAATTATTAGAAATGTTAAATTTGTTAATCAAGTATGTTAGCAGGGATTTGGATGGGAAAGTAGCAAATCAAAAAATTCTCATCGATTTAAGCGACGTTTCGCCAATTTTATTTCGGCTTCATCAGACGTGTGGGTTCAAATACTCGATGAGATGTGTGTAAATTCGTTTCGTTATAATAGTAGTAAGCTGGTTAATCTACAAGCGAATAACTAGGTATATGTTTATTTGCATCAAGAAGAGTACAATCTCGTGGATTTCTCATCATTCAGAATCAACAACTCAGCTACTCTGGGCTTTTCAATTTAATAATAACGACTCCCAATACTTCAGGGTCAAACGTAGAATCGTCGAACAATATGTCAAGTTCATAAAGTTGATTAATTGATTTCAATGGTTATCTACGTTGATATGTAAGTAGTTTATAATATATATATATATATATATACTAATTGAATGTAATGGAAGGCAGCCCAGAAGGTAGTGAGGAAAGAAAAAATTAACACATATAAAATAAGGTGTAATTTATTGGAATCCTTTCTCCTTTCCTTTCAAACCGACGTATCGGAGGATTTTTCCCTCCTTCTTCAGGGTTTCAAAGGGTCAATGAATGAAACAAATAAAATGTTTCCTTCTTCTCTCCACAGTAGTGTTCAAAAACTTTCTTCATTTTTAACAAAGGCATAGAAAAACATATATATATATATATATAAAATACTTAAGAAATTAAAACCGTAATTATTTATCGTTTATCTTCAAAACATTAATAGAACAATTTCAAGTTAAATAAATAAAATAAAACGAGTACGAAAGAATTCTAAAATTGAAAAATTCATTACCCTCTTGGTACCAATTATTTTAAGTTAATTAAAAAAAATAAAAAAACATCCTTACTGTACCTAACAATACTCAATAATACATATCTATCACAACAAAAATTAAAAATAATGATCCTGTTATAAAATTTTATTACAATTTAGGGAAAAATAATTAAGTATTTATTACATACTTTTAAATTTAACAAAATCTTAAGTATTTACTATTAGCACCCCTTAGAGAAGTGTTAAACTGATTCATCTGCGAATACGTCCATCTCCTTAAGCTATAGGGACTGAAAATCTATCCCTGCCTTCATTTTCCCAGTGTCACAAAATATTCAGTATTTAAATACCTGGGTGCGCATAAACATTTAACTCTACTCGTTCCTTTAATCACTCTCTCCTTTTCAATGATGCAAGAGTCTGTCAAGACCTATAGGTGCTGCATATTCTCGGTGTTCCTCAAAAAAGTAAATATTACAAAATTTAATTAAATAAGTCATAGTATTTCAAAGTTGGATAATGTTACAGCTAGAGTTGTTAAAACCTAGCCTAATCAATTGTTTGACAATGTAATGGTGTTTGACTTCATCTACTATCAGGCTAGTTCAAAAAAATAGTAATAAATTATTCAGGATTAGTTGATCTTCCCAAAAGACGATGATGAAGCAAAATGAAGAGACATGACAGTAATATATATGAGGAAGTGAAGAATAGGTTTGATGTGATAAATGGTATGTTTAGTCAAACGAAGAATTTTATAGTTTTGATGATCTTTCGGTGCAAAAGATAATGTATGCGGTAGATAGATAAGATGGAAAGCTTATTCTTTATCTTAATCACAATGCCCATTACACTTGAAATTGCAAAATTTACCTATTTTTAAGGAATATAGCAGTTGGGTTACTAGTGAAAATATTCGGAGGACGCAAATATAAAAAGCTATTTAAACTCCTCCATTGATTTCCATCCTATAGAGATGTAAAAAATACTACTTGATTTAGGACATTTATAAATATATTAATTAATTAAAAATGAAATCACATTGCTCAACTTCCGAGATCAGTTCAGGTGCTTGCAATATGTCAAGGTCTTTGGAAATATATACTAAAGGTCATGTAACATATAATGAAAACAGAAAATCAATAGATCATGTTAACAAATCTAAAAATTTCAGCAGAAAGGGAGAATTTTTATGAGCTAATTTAAGCTGTGGTATTTACAGCAGATATTATTCAGAAGTTAAAATTACCCAGGTTCCTGAGATTCAATTATTGTTAATGAGATATTGTTACCAAAGATTTTTATAAAGTCAAACTAACGATTAGATCAATATCTGAAACATAACTTTTCCTATTAAGGGAACTACAAAGAGTTTATTTCGGTTAAATGTGAATTCGAATATTTAAGTTCACTGCACTACTCTCATTTACTAGGTTTAGGTAAATACAACTAAAGGAAGGACAAGGGTTTGAAGATTCAGTTAAAAAAGATTACACAATTAGAATTTACTGTTATGACAACAAAACTTTTGGAATGCTTGATCAAATTTAACTAATTCTGTCTTCTGGTGAAAATCTCCCTGCTTCCCTCCCACATTCTTCTTAGTAGATTATTCTTTGTTGTTTGATACTTATATGATAATCCTCTTCTTCGTGATCAGTTCTTTTCTTTATGCTAGTGAAATCATTAAGACTATCTGCTGTTCATCATTCATAAAGCTGAATTGTGAATCAAAATATACAAATCAAAGAAAGATTGGGCGAGGTGGTAGTGCTGATGGTGGGAGGGGGGGGGGGTAAGGAAGAAATTAGAATACAAAATGCTTTAATAGAATTGGAAAGTAACTCAACACCTATTATTAAAATGAAAATGGATAAGAAAGAGAAAGAAAGATTAGGGACCAAGAGAATGAATAGAGGCTGTAGGTGATTGATGACAAAAAGATACGGATGCTGGGGAGAAGTGTTGCTTTCATAGGCAATAGGTAGGAGTACGAGTAGGTAGGTAGGAGGCATGCAAAGTGGTCCATGCTACTTTTCCAATGGACCACTTGCGAGCTTCCGAACCATCCATCCGTACCCTCGGTCATCAATCAACGCAGCTTCTTCATGCAAGTGTCTTATAGGGATTTATTTATCATTGATACAGGATGAAAAAGTACATGACTCGTAAGACAATAAGCGATCTCGAGCAAACAAGAAGTTTGCTATTCGAACAGTACATATTAGTCAGTATGGTACCTATGTTTTAAGCTCGCTGCACACGAGGCTTTTTCCATCTACCTGTTTTTCTGATGGGAGGTCTGTTTGCATTTTTGAGACCTGTCGGGGCTGAAATGACGTCACTGCTGGCTGTCTTTCTGGCTAGCTTGCTTGATTGATTTAAAAGATAGGACATGTGTATTTCCCGGCTTGGTCCTGGGAAGCCATCTGCTAGCAGCAAGCAGACAAAAAATTATTAAAACAAGCCTTGAGTGCAACCCCCTTTAGACTGTAATCAGAATCGAGGGGCGAACGGCGATTGGAATTATTTGTACACGTCTTGGTAATTATGTGGAATTATTTTGGAATTCATTAGATAATGCCCCTACATCTATTGTCTTTTACTTGGAAATGAAAGTGGAAGTGGAACTAGATGTATACGACATTAGGTCACGGTTCATCCCTCGGAGAGGATTTTACTGCTCTGAGATCTTCATACCTAATTACTTCATTCTTAGTCTGTTTCTAAGTATCCAAAATTAATGTTTCTAAAATTTTTACAAGTTTTCAAACAAAAAATATTTTAAGTCATTGTATTTTTGTTAAAAGGAAAAATATAATTGTTCTGCAATTGCAGAAGAATAGGTATATAAACTTCCAGAAATATTTTTGTGATGACTTAAATAAATCATAGCAACTCATCATATATTCTGGTCTTCACCGAAATTTAAGCTTCTTATATTCCCTTAAGCTCAAATGAAGGTTAAAAAAGTTCTTTGAAAAAAATAATAAATCTTCTTTTTTATAGTCTATTAAAGAAATGTTAATTACTTACATAATTCCTAACATAATTAAGTGTCAGAAGTAGAGGAGATTTCATCAGCTTACCTGAAATAAAAAAAATAATAATATTATCGATCATGAAATGCTGAATAAAAACAGTACTTCCATTATTAAATTTAGATTTCACATTATTTCTTATTAAATATCAACTTTTGTATATCACCATTTTCTTGTCAATTTTTGGCTTCTGATGAGCAAATTCGTCTCTAAAATGGTACACGAAACCGAAAGAAAAATGCAAATTTATTGAAGAAAACCAATATAATAAACTCAAAGTACTCCAGAAATGAGAAATATGTTCACCATCCTCAAACCCTGACCAAATCAAAATTCTCTAAATCAAATAAATCAAAGAAATACTTCATCTGGGTCTCATGATGTGAATATTATTCTCTTTTATATCCTATATTTTTGTATTTATATTTTGTATTTTTGTATATGTTGAATTTTTGTGTTTTTTTTTATTTTTTAAGTTTTTTTATGATTTTTGTTGTTTTTTTCTCTTTTGAATGTACACAATAAGGACTACATTAACCTATGTACTCTACATTTTATATAATAAATAAATAAATACTTTAGCCATATAAGTATAGGGGGAGGTTGCAAATTTATTGAAATGAAAATTCAAAATATTTTAAGGTAATCGATAGGTTGATTTGAAATATAGTGAAAAAGTATATTTTTTTTATATATTTGAATCAAGGGGGGGGGGAACCTCATTGATTTCTCTTTATTAAATATTTCGTCGTAAATAAAACGTCATTTTAATGAATTCATTAGCTGCTAAGGTGTTCAAAGCCAATTTTAAATTGAAAATTAATTTATAATAAACTTTAATAACGACTAAATTTTATTCCAATACTACAAAAAATTCGATTTTTAATTAAATATCAGATTAAATTTTTACGATCGCTAGCTCTGAAGCGACGAACATTTTCAAGGATATTCTCGAAAAATCCATTGCGAGTGCGGATCAGGGTCAAGCACCGCGATTTTGTCATTTCAAAAAGGAAGTCTTACCAAAAACAAAAGTAAATAATAAAAAAAAAAATACCAAAAGGGTAGGTGAATATCAAAGAGTTTGTGAAAATACAAAAGAATTTTTATATCCCACACTTTTATGGACCCTGCAATAATTCAAATATGTTTATGAACAATAGGTATTTTGTTAGCATAAAAAAATAAACACTTAAAATTCATTATAACAAAACAGGAAAATAATAGAAGCACAATTATTAGTTATTTTCAGCCCTACCTCCTTTTTTTGCTCTTCCATATATATATTGCCTTGAGATTAAATGTGACTTTAGCTTTTAGTATAAATTTACTTTTAATTCATTCTATAATAATATTAATAATAATAGGAAAAAAACAAGGCACTGACTCCCATTACAGAAAACATTTTGGTGAATTTATTATATTAGTTTTTTAATGAAATTTTTTACAGGGCGCAAATATGTAGTGGCGATTCTCTTGTCAAGAATATCAGAATTGTTGATTTTCAAGAGTTAATAAAGCAGAAGACACTATCTTTGATTTAGTCTTGAAAATTACCTTTTGTTGCTGCCAAGGATAGGAGAGTTGATTTTATAAAATCAAATCTAATAGATTGCTCTCTGCTTAATACCTGAGATAATTTTGGGGTGTCACTCCCTCGGGGGTGAAGTCAAGTCAAGTGTCCGGATATCTTTATGGCACTTGGGTTTGATTCCGAGAGAAGACAGCCCTTCTGTCAAGAGAACCGTCTTTTTTGACTTGATTTATCTTTTCTTGAGAATAACTTAATTTCAGAGAACCTACTTTATTCAGCACCTTATTCGTTTTTTTAATATTTCTAAAAAACAACTATAGAATTTTGATTAAAAAAAAAATCCGAGTCTCATCCACATAAGTTCACGGGGAAAGTGAAACTAATGACTCATGAAAAATAAAATTGATTAAAATTAGGAAATTTATTATTTTAAAACTCACTAATAGTACATGACAAATAAAATTTATTGAAATTACTAAATTTAAATTATTATTCTGAAACAGACACGGAGTCAAGAGGTAGCTCCTTGGCCAGTAAGATGCCCCTCAAGGCTTGTCTCTTTTTTTCCCTCTATTGGGCCATTTCTCCTTTACTGTAACAAAAAATTCAAACAGATACGTCGCTAAAGAAGTTTCACTTAAATAAAAACGATCTGGAGAAGTCGAACAGAAGGCTATAAGGTCTACAAACACACACGGAGTCAAGGGGTAGCTCCTTGGTCAGCAAGATGCCCCTCAAGGCTTGTCTCTTTTTCCCCCACTATTGGGATATTTCCCCTTTACTGTAACAAAGAAATTCAAACAAATGCGTCGCTAAAGAAGTTTCACTTAAAAAAAAGGATCTGAAAGGGTGGAACAGAGGACTGTAAGGTCTACAAACACACACAGAGTCAAAGGGTAGCTCCTTGGTGAGCAAGATGCCCCTCAAGGCTTGTCTCTTCTTCCAACTCTATGGGGCTATTTCCCATTTACTACTTTGTCATTTATTATTTATTCAAAACCCATAAATTTGAGATTTCAACAGAAAGTAACTATATCTATCTATCTATCTATCTATCTATCTATCAGTAACACACACATATGCATTTTGTAAAACCAACAAAAAATCCGCTTCTCTTTGTTGAGTAATGAAAATAAAATTAATCCCTGGTGAAGGTCAAAATTTTCGTATCCTAAAAATTTAAATAAAGAAAGAAAATTTTTTCAAGGTTTCCTATTTGATTTCGTTTAGCGTTCGAATAATGATTTTTCGATTCAGTGCGGCGGGATTTCACCTTGGAACGTTGAGAGATTTATTCAAATATAAATTAATAGTAAAAAGAGTCAATTATTTTTTTCTTAAGGTTGTTATTTAGTAGAACATCAAACACATGAATTGGACAAGGATACTCTACTGTTCAATCAATTTTGGTAATTGACTCTTTTACGTTTAGTGAAAAGAAAAGACCTTCAACAGAAGATTAAAAACACATACAGGTGTCAAATCTTTACAAAGACACAATATATAAAATTTTATCTGCTAAATTATAAGAACATATTCACAAAAGGGTGTCTTATAAAAATTTGAATTTTTTTACACTAATCGATAGTTTATTTAAAAATATGAAATAGGTATTTTGGTTTTGAAAAATAATTTAAAATAAGATTAAAATCTGCAACATTAATCAATGGAGTGACGTCAGAGTTGTGTTTAGATACATTCCTCCTATTTACAAATATAATTAGATTTCAATTTATATAAGACAAAATGTTTCAATTAAATTTTAACAGTGACACTGCTTAAAGCAAATTGCCAATTGAATAGTGACAGAAAAAAAGGTCACAAAAAATGACACATGATGACTTCATGATATTTATATCCATATCTACATGGTAGAGATTATATATTTATCATTAAAGTAACAAATTTCACTTGATATATTTATAGGTATAGTATATGCATATGTTGCAGTAAAAACCCGTTTTTAGTAAGAAAGCGTTTTTACCAGTTAATACGAGTTTCACTTAATACCTTTGTGGAAACTAGAGTTTACTGATATTGGTTGGTTCAAAGGTCTAGAATCTTCATTTTTGACCTTCCGTCTCATTTTGGGTGTTATTTTCAAAAATTGTTAAACGAAAATGTCAAAAATTAGAAGGAAAATTGTAGAGGATGTAATTTTTCACATTTTGATTTAAAACATGTTGAAAATAAACACCCAAATTGAGGCGGAATGTCAAAAATGAAGATTCTAGATCTTTGAGCCAAACTCAACCAACATCAGTAAATTCTAGTTGCCACAAAGGTATTCAGTGAAACAGGTTTTAACTAGTAAGAACGCGTTCTTACTAAAAACGGGTTTTTACTGCAACATATATAATTTCAATTATGTAAAGATTGAAGAAGAAGATGTAAAGATAAATCTATATTAATAAGAGATTAATCAAGTTAAGTTAGTTATTTTCTGTATCTCCTGACGATGGGTTGACAGCTCGAAATATATTGTATATTGAGAAAACTCTCTCTCTTTTATTTCTTACACCTGAAACAAGTGAGCTAGTGAATAACTCATAGTAAATAATAATTTTCCAAAAAATATTTTTAATTTTCCTTTATTAAGACTAATCAACCCTTGGGAGTAAAGTGTAAAAAAACCGTATAAAACGACATAAGATAATATTACAATCGAGGGGTGAACCGCGACCTTAAATCGTTTACTCCTACTTCCACTTCCACTTTCAATTCCAAGTAGAAGACAATAGATGACAATAGATTATCTAATGAATTCCAAAGTAATTCCAAAGACGGTGTACACCAAATTCCAAACGCGGTCCACCCCTCGATTACAATATACAATGTATAGAAATGTCAGAAATTTTAATAAGAATGACTATTTTTCAAAGTATTAATAAATCCTTATTAAATTATTGCTTGTATATGATGGTGTATTATATGTATAGTAAGTTTATATTTCTAATTTTAATTTTAAAAAAGTTTTATCTATACTTTTCATTCAGTAAATAATCTAGTGGTAATTTTTTATCCTTTTCATAAGCTATCATTGCTTTTATGATTTGCCATTGTGTATTAGGTCCTTTCTTTATCCCTATCGAGATTGAGTATACCTCTGTTTGCACGTGTGTGTGTGTGTGTGTGTGTGTCACGCCCGTCCACATGTCAGGGACAAGTATCCGGGATCAGAGACCGACAGCCCAGGGACATTCATTCATGGCGCCTCGCAATTATTCTCACTTTCTTTAGATGGAGAAGAAAATCTATTTTTCTATGGTCATTTTCTTACATATACATAAATATATGCAATTATACGAGCAAGCATTAAAAAAATAAATAAATAAAAAACGCATTAAGGTCTCCCAATTGGGAATTTAAATAAACAAAAAAAGAGTCTTGACAAAAAGAATGAAAATTGTTTATTTATTTATGATTCTTTTATTAATAAATTTGTGACAAATATAAATATTAAAACTTTTTACCAATTACTTTTTCTTATCTTATACCTATCAGCATATATAATTGATATAAAAAATAATAAAATTGGTGAAATGTGATAAAAAATTTTAAAATGTCTAGGTATAAAAAATATATTTACTTAGTATATATTTTGCACAATTTTTAACTGAACAATATCTTTAAGCACATACCAACGTAAAAATGACATCTACTAATTATTTTTAAACTTTTTATTAGTATATTTTTTGTAGGCTTATAGGCCTTGAAGCATTATGGTTACTTAATTTTTTATCAACATTTTTCGAATTGTTTTTGAGATATTGTGAAAAAACTTCATCTTTGCAAAAAGCTGGGGTTCACATACCATAAACTCTAAAAGAAGAAGTAGAAAATAATAGATTAAATTAGGTATAATACTTTAATTTTAGACATTTTGCAATTTTAAGTCAGCTAACAATTCGAGTTTAAAAGCTGAAACTTGGTAGAATGTGCGTGTTATTAATATTAACGTTTGTATTTTATTTAATCTCTCCAGCATATAAAAAGTCCCCATGTAAAGATTATATTTTTTTGGATTTAGAAGCTAGAAAACTCGAAATTCTTATTAGTTCTTCATATTACAAACTTTTGGTAACAGAATAAACTTTCTACATAAGTTATTATGGCTACCGTAATTTAGACCAACCACACACATTTCTATTATATTCATTCCTAATTTCTAAACAGTGAAAACCTTTTTGAAGCCTTCTTGATTATCATTTGGATAATCAAGAAGCTATGTCCCTCGGTGGTCGGGTAAGAATGGTGCAGCTTGCCAAGAGTTTCGAGTAAGTATTTTTTTTTTATATTTTGGTTATTTTTGAATTTTGAGAACAATTCCCATTTAGTAAGATCTTATTTGAATTGAAGAGTTCAAATTTAAAACAGTCAAAGTGCCAAAATGATTATATTGAGAAATTTAAAGAAAAAAAATCAAGCAGTGTGCAATTTTTTGGCTCATAATAAACTCAAATTTATATCTTAGCATATACAGTGTTTTGTACAGAAATTTCGATGTCACATAGACTGCAAAATATTTAAAATCCGAAATTTTAATAATAAGGAACTTAACCGTTTTAAATTTTCACTCTTATAATATTTTTGTTTTTATGATAGTGTTTAGGTTTGGGTGTGAGTATGAGTATAAAGAAATTGGTTTAGATGACAAATAATAGCAAGTCAAATTTTCGCGGGCTTGAGCCCGAGCCTCTCGATCCGTAGACACAAACTTTATCCTTCGGATAAGATGACCCCCGGGTAAGTAATTCATAAAATTTGTAAATAGATGATAAAAAGTGCAATTAAAATAGTTGATTTGGCAAGGAATTTGAAAATAGAATAAATATCTTTTTCCTTTTATAGATATATAATTCGTAGATGTATAAGGCTAAAGTCATTCGTTCTATTCTTTGTGTTTATATATACAGAGAGGATATTATCTAGAGAGCCTCTGAATTTCGAACAAAGCCGAAAATCTAGCAGCTTCCAAATATATTTCGTCTACAATAAATCTTCACTCCCATGTATGGTTTCAAATATCTCTGAAGACAGAGAAAAAAAGTCAAATTTTGCTGGAGAATCCAAGAGTAGCCAGGATGAAGTCATTGCTGAAAAAAGCAAGACTCAACTGCTGAGAGACAACGTATCGATATATGGCAGGTTCTTTCTTTAGGTATGATGGTGTTGTAAGCTGATCTGTCGACGGAGTGGAGGGAAAGGGCAGCACCGACATGGACATCGATCCATCCCTGCATGCAGAAGAGATGGATCGATGGATGGATGTTTCTTTCCTTGGCAGGAAGTTTGGCCTTGGCTCCTCGAAGAGCCTCAGCCACGTGTTAATTGCCGGCGAGCGTTTGATGCCAGGAAAAATATCAAGATAAACACCACAGCCCCCCAAATGATATACACAAACGCATTTTCAATTTAGAAAAAAGGATTTTTAATTAACGCCTTGATTATGTGATAATCTTCATCACTCCATTCTTGAAATTTTATGTGATTTTGATAAATATATTTTTTTATAATGTTATTGATACAAGAAAAAGTTGCACCAAAAAGGTACAACCTCTGTAGTCCGCGGCGGACCCTTTTATCGTGAAAATACCAGAGTTAAGAAGAGATTTAGGGATTGGAAGTCGAAGGTATCTGTGAATGCGGGTCTTGAAAGTCTGAAGGTTATAAGTTTCTGGAAAGAGGGTCGGAGGAAGAGAGTTCCAGTCTCTAGATGTCATAGAGATAAACGAATTGGCGAAAGCGTTTGTTTTTTGGTGTTGTTATTTAGTTAGGTGAAAACTTTCAAAACTTGGTACGATCTTCAACTACCTATCATAAGGAGAAATCAATGAGGTTGACTTCAATCAAACATTTACCATACATTAGGGCAATTATTAAAGTTGATATATGGAAATAAGGACTGTATCTTTTATGGAGATAATTTATATTTTATTGCCAACGTTTTGTCAACTTTGTTGACTTCTTCAGAGCTCAAATAGTTAACTTCCATGCATATTTGTCATTTTTATAATTATTCTTTCTTAGTAAACAGATCAAACGTTGGCAATAAAAAATAAATTATCTGCATGAAAGATATAGTCCTTATTTCCCTATAACAACTTTAATAATTTAATCGATGGACATAAATAATCAAAATAATTATGGTAATATTTCCTAACAAAGTTATTAGGATTATTGATTTTTACTAAAAATTGCCAATGTTTTTACAGTTTTAATTTGTAGAACTTTGATGGTCTAATTACTATTTAAATGTCCAGTGTACTTTTTTTAGAATTTAAAAGATGTTCAGGGTTCGAAATAGAAGAAATTTTTACTTTGCCAAAATAACGTACACCCTAATATACCTACAATATTCGAATATATATTCATAAAAAGAGTCTCAAAAAATAAAAAGTTATAAAAAATTTTCACTTTATCTTTTACTTAAAAAATAACAATAAAAAACAAATATTCGGGTATATCAAAATCATATTTCCTCGCCTTAGAATATAAACCTGCTAACAAGGTAATTTTACTGGGCAGAAAAAAAACAAACAAAATTTAATATTGTTGTTATGGAAAGAAACTATTTTTCACTTTTTTTTTCTCCAACTTACGATCGTAATTTTAAGTAGTAGTTTTACTTGGACGATGCTGCATCTCTTTTTCTTTCGAACGGTTTTAATATGTCATATGTGATAAAAAATGGATTTTGCAGGTTTACACTCTAAGGCGACGATTTATATATGTATACCTATATATTAGAGACTTGGTGGAAGGATTCAACTATTAAAATTCTAAAAAATTCTACATATTAGTAGATTCTCTTTTTATCAAAGACAAATTTGATATCTCAAATATTTTGAGAGATAAAGGTACGAAACATGCGAGCCGGACTCGCATTTGTCAGACTTGCTTAAAACCTCAAGACTTAACAAATTTTCTAATTTATATACAAAATTAAAAAAAAAATCTACTTGATAGCGTTTTTCTTTAGGAGAGGACTGGTATAAATATGCAATTGGATGTTGATGAAGGCAGTTCATTGGCTTTTCGTTATCCTGAAGAAGGAGAGAATAAATCTCCGAAACGTCGGTTTAACGAATAAATATAAAATAATAAAACCATACCGGAAGTACAGGAAGTAATTATGATTTGAACTACTTTCATTGACTTTTCGTTACCCTGAAGAAGGAGAGAATAAATCTCCGAAACGTCGGTTTAACGAATAAATGTAAAATAATAAAACCATTATAGTCTTATTTTTTACAACCACCAGCGTGCACTGCCTTCATCAACATCCAATTGAATAACCCTTGACTAAATTCGATTTACAACTTGTCATCCTCCTATCATAAATTTGAATGATCTAAAAAAGAATTGGGTAAAAGGGGGAAGATTGAAATTTATTATGGGAATCCTGCAAAGGCTCTCGGGTATTATCACTTGGGCGCCTATTAAGGCCCCTGACTAAAAGCTGACGGCTGCTTCTTTTTCTTCCTCACTGAGGCCACAATCAAAATTCCTCAGGATCTTGATAGAGTTGGTCGCACGCAAGCGTCATACAGGCATAAGAGTAATGGAGTATAGAAGAGATAGAAGACGGAGTATAGAGCCCAGAGAGAGGGAGATAGAGAGGTGCGTTTTTCTTTTTGGAAAGCCGCGGGCGTGATCCCTTTTGTCACGAGCAACCGAGAGCAATTAAGACACAACGTGATCACTTAGCATATGGGCACAAATCTGAAGAAAAAAAACACATCGATGCGGGAATTAATTAATCACTTTTGGAAAATTTTAAAACGTTTGTCGGCACTCTGCCAAACATACACACGAACGACACCCAACAAGCGAATGGGTCATGTACGGACAGACTATAGGCGTGAAAACTCAGCAACAAAAACCATTCAGATTCGAAATTATTTCATGAAAAACTGAAAAACTACGAATTGGAAAGTTTAGCTGGGTGGGTCAACTGTTGAATTCACTCGACATTTTTTAAGCTTATTGTGATTAGAAATGACCGGACGATAGGGGAAAATCAGTTTCAAGTATATTTTTTATGTTTGTCTCTATGTCTGTCTGGATTCAACTCCCTAGCCCATCATAGAACTGTCTCCACCCTTTCACTTTTTTGTATAGATATTATCGAGGGGTGAACCGCGACCTAATATGCTGTACACCTACTTCCACTTGTACTTCCAAATATTTCCAAGTACTTCCAAATATTTTCAAGTGCTTCCAGATGTTTCCAAGTACTTCCAAATATTTTCAAGTACTTCCAGATGTTTCCAAGTACTTCCAAATATTTCCAAGTACTTACAAATATTTTCAAGTACTTCCAAAATACTTCCAAAGAGGTGTACACCTACTTCCAATCGCGAATCACCCCTCGGATATTACCATGGCGTTTGTTCTGACGAGATAAAATCAATAATCCCTCCAAAGCCTCATTTGTGAGAAATACACGATTTTCTAAGATTCAGCACCCCTATGCGCTTAAATTGGATACTAACCGAACAAATTGGTTTATCCCTGTAACTTCTAGAGACTGGAACTCTCTTCCTCTGTCCGTCTTCCCAGCTACATATAACCTTCAGTCTTTCAAGATTCGCATACACAGATACATTCAACTCCGACCCAATCGCTGAAATGTCTTCTTATTTTCACGACACAAGAGTCCACAGCGAACTACAGAGGATGTTCCTTTTTCGTGCAAATTTTTCTTGTATAAATATCATAATAAAAAAAAAATACAAAAACGTAAAGAAGTAAAGAGTTTGTTCCCGTGACTACTGATGTGACCATCTCATGACCTCCCGCCCCTCCCCCCTCCTCTCTGTAATTTTAGGAAGATCATTTTTGCAATTGTAGTTTCCTATGGGCTTAAAGACAAACTATGCAAAATTTAGTCCGATTCGGACAAAGGGTTTACATTTTTAAGAACCTACCTTTATTTTTGGTGTGATTTCAACAAAAATCTTATCAGCTCTTAATATCAATACAAAATATCTAAATATAAAATTTCGTTTTAATACGTTGACTGGTTTTTGCGGTAGAGTGTACACAAAATTTGGTAACACGCACTCACGCACTAACAGCCATTTTGCTATCTCGATATTCCTATATAAGCCTTTGTAGATTGAAACGCCGTAAATTCACTTAGTTCGATTTTTTTTATCAAAACAGTTTTTGAGATAAACTAAAATCCCGATATATCGTATCTTCAAGGGAACAAAGGATAAGTACGATGTATCGACACGTTCGCTATATATGATATATCGAGGGTAAAAATTAAAAATATATATATTATAGAAAGTTTTAATTTATTTTTATTTTTTTATAAATATGTACATATTTTATTATAAGATGGTTTTATAAGAATTAACGATATTTTTCCAAGGGATTAGCACTTTCTTACGTTTTATCGGGATACGATATAGGTATCGGGATTCCACTGTATTTTGAAAATAGGAAGAAAAAAAACACTTTTTTTATTCAAAATACTTCAATATACCTTTTATATAATTAATTTATTGATTATACTCGTATGTAAATAAATCAACTTTTAATGAAATTACCGAAATTTCAATTTTTATAACATTAGAAATGTAGTAATGAAGTCACAATGTGTAATGCTAAGTATTTATATATACATTTACTAATTCAGTCAACATTTGGTTAATATATAGATAACCCGAGGATTATTTGTTATCAGCATTCAATCAAAACCCCCTCCAATCGGTGTCAGTTTAATCGCCGTTTGAACTCAATTCAGAATGTTTTCCCAATGGTGTAACAGCGGAGTGCATATCCATTAATGCCATTTCCAATCCAGATTTTCTGCCCTGAGCATTTATCCTCCCCACTTTTACCAGCCAGCCCAAGGGATTAGAAATAAAGATTATAAATGAACGCCAGATTGCAATTAATCGCGCGTCGCCGCCTTCAAGGATATTCGTTGTTCCGCACGAATATTTCTCCAACTCGCCTTCGAAAATGTCATGTCAAAACATTCAACGGATCCGGATTTGTTCCTCAGCTCCTTGCTTTAATCTCGTCCCGTCATCCGTCAACCGATTTAGCGGATTAAACTGATGCTACAGCCACCCATTATCCGCCAGTTTGGATCTTACGTGAATAGTTCTTTTTCTTTTCTTGGATTGTTTTTCTTTTCCTTCACGCTGCAGGGAGTCGGCATAATCTTGTTACGATCTCGAGGCCAAACGCTCCGATTTGACTTCATTTTTGTAAATTGATCATAAATTCTCACCACCAAATTGTCAAGGACGATATACCTGAAGATAAGCTGATACAGCAATTACGAGAAATCTTACACAGCTATATTATATATCTATAAAAATAAATCGTTTCTTTATAATGCTCTATATAGAGTCACTAAGGCAAGGTCCGTTCTTTATATGTCACAATTTCAATCATATTTCTTCATAATCTAGGAATGTTTCCATTACTTTATCACTAAATTACTCTTCTTATGTTGCAGAATGTTTGATGATTCTTATCTTTTTCTTGACTAAGTATCTTGAACTTATCACGCGATTGTTTATCTATCCGTAGTTAAACTTGACTTGAGGTCAATATAGTCTTGGAATTCAAATTCCGGTCATGTTTTGTAAAACCTATCTAGTTTTCACCTCGAACTTACACTAATTTTAGATTTATACAAAAACTTATTGGATCTACGTAAGAATATGTACGTAAAGAAAAGCTAGGTTTATTTTCAATGTCTTTTTATATTATGATTCTGGCAATTTTGTTCATTAAATTGCTATTATTATGGGCTTCGGAGTATTCTGGCTACCCATGCTCCCTGCCAACAGTGAATATCTTTTGTGTTGAAAATTGCTAGTTCAAAAGTAATTTCTAAAATTAATTAATCCAAAGAATTCGCACTTGGGGTCTTTTGGGTGTGACTGTATCTGAATTTCTGTTCCCACCACAATAGAGGAAATTGTTTCCAGCCCCTAATTAACCCCATTCACTTAATTGCTATCATTAACGGCAAAGAATTCGGTGATGTCGTCCGAATGCTTAATATCCTTCGTCTGCATGGCTGGGTGTGCCCTCCCCATTCATTATTTTCTTTATTGAATTTGAAAAAGTCTCCGGGCCATTTTGGAACAATACCAGCCACTGGGATTCAAACGCCACTCTATTTATTTATATATTTACCAAATGGTCGTGATAAATGCTCGATGATGGATGAAGACTGTGCTTCATTTTGTCTTCAGAAGAGCGATGAGGGTCGTTGTGTGGGTGGAGGGGACACCAAATGGCATTTTAAGCTAATCTATGATCACGCCCACTACAACGTGACCCGAGTACCAAAGTGGACTTGAAGAAGGCCCTCCAGCCAATTCGATATTCAAATAAGACACAGCTAATTCAGACATTTATTATACCTATTGACTACGTAATTTTTGGTGAAATTTATTTATACAATTTAGATAAAATAATCTAATCCTCGAAATGCGAATTCAAAATAATTTAACTTGGTAGACTTGACAAATACACGCTGTACTGAATGAAAACTTAAGCCCTTTTTTAATTTAATGTATTTATTAGGTACATTATATTATTTTATAATATGAAACGGTAAAGTGTCTCAAATTTCAAATAACCCTAGAATGATCCGGACGCATATTCAGAGAGTATATTAGATCTTCCAAAATACTTGAGTTATAAAATTCGTTCTTATTTCTTGTTGATTTGAAGAAAATGAGGAAATTAGTGGTATTTTTCTATAATTTTAAGTTTAGCAACTTCCCAACGCCAATAGGTACAAAAATCAGTTAAAAATGGCTCACATAATCTCTTACCGTCATTTTAAAATGAATTGAATTGAAAAAAATATACCCTAATTCTTTTTGAAGATATCTTAATACCGAAAGTTCAATTAAAATTTTAATAAAATTTTTGATTACGAGGAAAAATAAATAATTAGTATCTAAATTTCAAGATAATATCTTAATTAGTATAAAGCTCCAATGGTCTGATGAGACAGACATACATTGTAGTGACAATAAGAGGTTCAGTATTACTTTTACACGGAACTCTAAAAGTTTATCTTTTCGATGATATTATAAAGTTTGAAATTTGGGAAAACTAGTGTATTATAAGGGAGTTTTATACTTTTTTTTCTATATTTTTAGTATAATATTTTAAAAATTTGTATTTCTATATTCATTAATATTTTGATATTTATTATCTCATCAATCAGAAAATCTTTCCTTTTTCTAATACTATATATCTAGTAGTAATACTATTAAGTTAACATTTTTTGAATTACTTTTTTCTTTTGTTATTCGAGTTTAGATTTGTCTGAAAAGAGGAAAAAACCCATATTCAAATGTAATTTTTCCTGTGTCTATGGGTAATCGAGAGGGGTGAACCGCGATTGTAAATAGGTTTACAGTAGACGTCTTTACAATTATGTGGAATTCATTAGATAATACCCATTAATCTATTGTCTTCTACTTGGAAATGAAAGTGGAAGTAGGTGTACACGATATTAGGTTGCGGTTCACCCCTCGAGTAATCGGTTTCAGACACCCCAAATAACTCGAAAATCTCTTCTAGTGCCAAAATATTGTTGTGCGGAAATTGGTTAAAATTTATATTTTAATTACGTCGTTTCTATATCTAATTCTGAAGGAAGTATTAGTGACCTGAAGCTCATATCGAAAACATATATTTTAAGAGATCTGAAAGCGGTTTCAGAATCCGAATCCGAAATGTCGTGAAAAGTCTAGAAAACTGTAGTCAATTTTATAATTCAATTTTTTAATTGCACTGTGTATGACTCGTCTAGCCCTGAAATAATTACACAGCTCATTATTATCGCTTGTGACCTGAATTCTTCAAAAATTTTGAGACATCATAAAAAGAGACTACTCAGTGGTATTTTTCTCATTGTTTTATACAATGTACTAACTCGCCACGAAATTAAAAAAAATAATAATAATAAACTTTGATTTATCATCCATTAAATTAAAGTTGCCATGGCTAATTTTTATTACATGTCAGAAGATTAAATTTTTTATTATTATTTTTATACTTTCTCGGGAATTAAACCCGAGAGCCAAAAGTAAAATTATTGTCTGCCCTTCAAAGTGACCTCTGTCTGGCACAAGTACGTATGAAATTTTAATTGAAAGTGAGTCACAGTTTTATTCCAAATTTCTTCCAATTAGTTCTACATTTTTATATCATTTTACGATTCTGTCGATTTTTACTAATGATTTATTTATATATTGTAAATTCAGCAATTAGTTTCAGTATAGATAAAATTTATGTTTGAACAATACACTATTATTATCAGAACATAAATATAAGGTAATTACTTAATTAATCAATTAAACGTTAATTTAAAAAATAAATTTTGTTAAGTAATTTATGGATTTTTTTTCTGATTTTCTATTCTATTTGGTAACTATTCTATATTTTAGAAAATTTAATGAAATATACATCATTACTCTTCCATTCAAGGAAAAAGTACTAAGTTCAACTTGAACGGTATTGATGGTTAAATGCATGACCTTTATATGTCGTCGATTTAAAGAAAAACAATTAATTAATACTTGCACACATAATCGTTTTAATAGCAAAAAATAAATAATTAAATAACAAAATAAACTTTATGACATATAAATAAATATGTTAAATTTATAAAAATTAAAATAAAACATGCCAGAAACATTTTTATATATTTTTATATATAGTGAAAACCAATATACCCGCTAGGTGAATAACAAACATATTCTTGAGTAAATTCAACTTATTTTGCATTTTTTTACCTAAAAATTATAAAATATAACTTTATCCCACCCCAACAAAAATAATATAGTTTTGTGGCTCAACTATCTATAGACCAATTTCTAATAATGATCATGAATTAAAAAATATTTGACAATTTTTTATGATTTTTCCCATTCAGCTGTGCCAATCAAGGGGACTGAATTGACAGGGACGCAATTAAGATTAGAGAATTTTGATTTGGTAATGTAGGCAGAGACTGGCTTAAAAATATAGAAGGTTATAATTTTTGTTACAATTCACTAAAAGTAAAACAACACTAGAAAGATTTTTTAAATAAATATTTTTATATGACTTGTTATCACAGGGACGGCAATGAAACCAATGAACGACAATTAATCAATTATCTTAATGAAGTCTTTTTTTGTGTTATCTTTAGAATAAAATTAACACCAATGGTTGCTATTAATAAACCAACTCACTAACTGACAATAGTTCCTCTCTTGACCACCGTAGTGATGGCGTGAGTCAAGTTTAATACTAAAACTATGTTGGGGACGGAATTGACACACTGTATTTGGACAATTTTAATAATTTTTTATAACAAAATTTTAATAACTAAAAAAACTTTATTAAATTATATAGTCTTCATTCATCTTTTTTTAATTAGTTGATATTTAATTCAGTCATATCTGAACATTTTTCAATTAAATACACGGCTTTGAATATTTAAACAGCCAAATTGGTCAGGGGACGGAATTGACTTTTTGTAGATTATTTGAAATAAAAAAATATGAAATTGAGGAAAATATTTATGAGTTCAACAATAAATGTAAACAATTAAAGACTATATTATTAAAAATGGAAAATTTATCTTAAATTGAAAAATAAACCTAGTGGACTTTACAATGCAAAATATGTTGGATTTGCTCTTATAAGGGGAAGTATTTTTTCACTGATACTAACTACCTCGAGAAGTCAGGGATCAACTCGTATTTAATTTGCACTACCTAATTAATTCTAGAATGTCTTGAATAGATCTCACTTTTATCATGATTTTCGCTAATATCATTTTCTTTTAAAATCTCCCAAAATCAGTTTTAAATAAAATATATAATAATAATAATAATAATAATAATAATAATAAAATGAGACGCCTATGAAAAATTTGCACTTTAAAAAGGGCCCAATTTTAAGTTAAATAATATATATTTCTTGAGCCTAACTCTCGTGTAAAACTGGCTTAAATATAATATAGTACATATGTTATTTATAAACTTCGATATATTAATTAATTATATTTATATAATTTATATTATTTATATATAATTATATATTAATTAATTTCTAATGCCATAAATTAAATTTAAATAACCATATAATTAGTATAAAAGCATTGTGACTATTAAAGTACTCAGTCTAATAGATGAACAATTAGTATTTAATTATTGACGCGGTGATATAGGGTTAAAATTTGATTTGCAAATGCATTGCAAAACAAAACTATCCAGAATTACTATTTAATGCAAATGATAAAAAATGTTATGAATCTTATAGAATAGGATAATTAAAATATATAACGTAGATACTTAAATACTTAGATTTACATATACGTATATACCAGCATATTAATTTGAATTTAAAAACTAAAACAGGATACGTATATGTAAAAATAAACATACTTATTCATTCATTAATAATAAATAAATAAATAAAAAAATTTCATTTGAATGAAAAACTATTTTAAAAGAAATATTATACATTTCGAAATATATAGGATTTTTTGTTGTATTTAAATTAAAAATTTAATAGGAAGTTAGCTGTTTAATTAAATTAATCAAGAGAAAATAATAAATTAAAATAATGATTATAATCATTAATTAATCACTTAATTAATTACTGAGTTCCCAGCTGATTTTATTTTGCTTTTATAATCATAATAGAATCAGAATACCGTAAATATTTACTTCAAATCATAAGAATGAATCTAGAAATAAGTTAAATGCTTGAAAAAAAATAATATATTAAAATTATTTTGGCTGAAATTCAAAAATCAAATAAATATAAGAATATTTTTAATTGAAAATCTTTACTTTTATAAATTATTTAATTTAACTAATCCTATGCTTACATGTAGATTGAAATGGAGACTATAGAGATTAGAGGCTTTAGAAGAAAAACTATTGGGGTATTTAGTATTAATTTTTAACTTAATAATAAAAAACGTAAATGAAAAAAAATTAATTTGAAAGACTTGTCTGAACTTGTAATCGACGATGGGACCAGGATAAATAATTAGTTTACGTACCTCCTATCAATAATTTCGATAAAGTGATAAAGAACATTCCTAGAATAATTCACTCCCAAGCTTGACCTAAATACATTTTATTAGGATTCCCCAAAAAATAAACATTCCAATAATAATTTAGACATTTCTCTATTTCAATATACTAAATAAAAAAATTCACTTAAAATCTACACCGCTTTCCTTAGAGGTAATTAAATTATTTTACTTTATAATTATTTAAAAGTCTAATTTGAGTCAATATTATTATTATTATTATCTGAAATAATACAGTTTCTAAAACTTGCGCTACAAAATTCTCACATGTGTAAACGCACCTTTACATGTGTAAGTATTTCAACAAAATTCAATTGGCTTAAATTTTGATTTTGAACACGTATATAAAAATATAGAAATATACTCGAGCTCACTATGAAATATACTATTAGAATGAATTAAAATTTCTTGAAAAGTAAAACTTTATTTTCTTAAAAATATCCGAAAATGAGAGGTAAGGGCGGATCCTTTGTATCACTTCACCATTTTTGGAGAGGTTCATAAATTTAATTTTTATGAGAGATATAAAAATAAATATTATTCTCGAGCTCTGTATATAATAAAATATTAGATAAAATTAAAATTTCTTGAAAAGTAAAACTTTATTATCTTAAAAAAATCGGAAAACGACAGGTAAGGGGGACCCTTTCTATCACTTCACTATTTTTTGAGTGGTTTAGAAATTTAATTTTTCGAAGAGATATAAAAATAAATAATAAATTCGAGCTCTGTATATAATATATATATTACAATAAATTAAAATTTCTTTAAAAGTAAAATTTTACTAGTATTTTCTTAAAAAAAAATCGGAAAATGACAGGTAAGGGGGGACCCTTTGGATCACTTCAGTATTTTTGGAAGGGTTCATAAATTTAATTTTTAGGAGAGATATAAAAATAAATAGATTAAAAATTCACAGTTCATTGGACAATGTTTTTTATTGAAGCTCTTATTCAATTTTTTGTACAACTAGACTTATTTTGTTGTATCAATCTAGAAAAGAAAAAATTCTACTATGTCTCAATTATTTTTATTGTTATCTCAAGCAATGTTGCTCTAACCAAATGAGTGCTTGAAAAAGTCTCGAGAGAGACGAAACATTGTACAAAAATTGAATAAGAGCTTCAATAAAATACATTGTCCAATGAACTGTGAATTTTTAATCTACTAATTATAATCGACATTAATCAACATAATAAAAATAAATATTATATTCGAGCTCGCTATAAAATATACTATTAAAATAAATAAATTAAAATTTCTTGTAGGGGGTCTATTCAAAACAGAAAAACATGGCCAGGGGTCTAAGAGACAAAAAACTTTGGGAATCTCTGATCTAGTGAGTGAATTCTGAACAATTACTTTGGGTTACTATTCAAGTTACAGAGTACTGCTTTTAGATTTAAAATAAATTCCTAATTTTGTGTGATTAAATAGTGTCACACTCTCAAAAAAAGATAAAACACCATTAGAGTACATGAATCTCATTATCACCAGGTAACATTCAATCAGTATTAGTGTCGAACTTATTTGTGTTTATTTATGGAGATGATGTCATATTTTGAAGTTGATGGACAGCAAAACGGAGAGAGTATATTTTATTTGCCAAGAAAAGAACTATAAGATTGACGACTTGATGAACTTTAATGTCACCAGAGTACCTACATCATCCTTGAAAAAATTTAAACACAGTTGAACTTTTATTTGGTAAATCGATAATATGCAATCTATTAATCTGCTTAATACATGACAGTGTACTTATGGGGCATTATACGCCAAATCGGACAGTTTGAAAAATTTTAATTTTTGATTTCCGTCATTTTTTAACATTTTTATAGTATCAAAAAACTCTTCCAGGTAAATTTTGAATCTTTTTTGATCACCAGTTTAAAAGATATCGAATTTCGGTTTTTCGTTCATAACTTATTCAAAAATGGTCCATAATTAATTTTTTTTTTTTGAAATTTTTGTTTTTTACATACTTTTTAGTAAAAAATACAACAAAAATATTTAAAGTGTGTTTAGATGCGATTTTTGAGTTTGAAAATTCTAATCTTGTTTTTGAAACTGTATGTGCTCTTCGATTTTTTTGATAATTTTTTATTTAAAACTTATATGCATTCTACAAATTTTAAGATCAGGGGTTGATAATGGTACTAAGATAAATACTATTTTTTTTTTTTTTTTCGATTTTTGATTTTGATTTACTTTCAACAAACTAAAATAATAATTTATTTTAAACAGTTTATTAGTTTATTTTAAACACGATAAAAATCAATTCAAAATAACTAAAAAAAGAGAACTTAATACCAAAAAGTGGTTTTAATAATGGTTAATAGCGACTAAAATTTTCTCGAAATTTTCAAAAATCGAAAAAAATAGTAATTATCATAGGACCACTATCAATCCGGTCTTAAAATTTGTACAATGAATAGAAGTTTAAAATAAAAAAATCATCAAAAAAATCGAAGAGTACATACAGTTTCAAAAACAAGATTAAAATTTTTCAAACTGAAAAATCGCATATAAACTCACTTTAAATAATTTTTTGTATTTTTTTTTTCTAAAAAGTAGGTAATGTAAAAAAACAAAAATTAAAAAAAAATTTAATTTGAACCGTTTTTTGAAGGAGTTATCAGCGAATAACTAAAATTTGATATCTTTTAAACCGGCAATCAAAAAAATTTCAAAATTTAACAGGAAGAGTTTTTTGATAGGTATTAAAAAAATGTCAAAAAATTAAGGAAATCAAAAATTAAAATTTTTAAATCGTCCGATTTGGCGTAGAATGCCTCTTATATTTTAACACCCCCATTAGCTAATATAGGTTGAGTTTTATTTCATGTTTTAAAAGAAAACTTCAGTGTTATGGAAAAATAAATTGGTCTAGTAGTACTATTAAAATTTAGATAATATTAAATATGAAATTATCAAACTTTGTTTTTGAGTAAATTTGATTTTAGATGTGAAACTATTTGATTAGTAATTTGTATTTTAAGTTAGCTTTATATATTTTGTGAATTCAGTATTGTCAAAATTTGAATAAAACAGTTTAAAAGGATACATTTTGTTTTTACTTACACCCCTTTCTAATTCTAAGATGTTATAGATTTGATTATTGTTCCACAATAGATTTAATAGATGGCCTCATTACTGGTACGTCGGATAAAATACTGGCCCATTATCGGTGCATCAGGTTAGTTATGGTAAATATTTTTTTTTTATTTTGGAAATGCAACCAGAGTCCTAAAATTGCGGTTACAGGTATAGGATAGATAATAGAATGACAGATAAAAATTTGGACCAGTTTGCTTAATTTTACTGCAGTGGAAACTCAAGTTTTACTGCAATTTTTCTCTTAGATGGCCCATTACTGGAGCGTTTATCTTAATAGCACACATAAAAATAAATAAATAGGAAAATAATAAGCTAATTGATCAAATATCACAGGTCAAAGATGTGGATTTCGTTTGGATGTCCTCAATGTCAGTAAACAGTCAAGTATTAAAATAAATAATAATTCATTGAACAGGATTTTAAATAAACGGTTTAATTAGGAGATTTTTCCCTCCAGCTAACTCTTCTTTATTATTTATACTACCATTGTATTTCTTTTCTGTTAAATTCTCCAGCTTTAAACATCTTTCATGTTACGTTACTTATTCTTTCTTCACATATAAAATTAATTACATTCATCAGACACCTTTTTCTGCTGCTGGAAAGTTGAAGAGAGATTAAAAATAATCATGCACCTCTTATTCTCCATTTCAAGAAGTAATTATTTGGTTTTAATTGTTTTCACATATCAGTTGTAATCTATTCCGTTCTTGAAGTGAATTATTTTTATATATTACTGCTTTCATATAATAGAGAACCGAGAGGAAGATCAAGATAGGAAAAAATTTATTATACTATACTAGAAAAAATATATATATTTGCAGTTTTATTTGCATACTTGCAATAAATAAAGTTTTATTTATTGAAAAGGGGAAAAAGGTATGTCATTGTGCATAAATACACTTGTGAAAGAAGGATTAAGTTTGTTAATTTTTTTTTGCATTTATTAGAAATAAATTTTAATATACCTATCTATATTCTAGCACAAATTTATGAAAATGATTTAATTTAAATATAAGGAAATGGCAGAAAGATAGGAATTATTGACAAAAAAACAAACTTATTACACCTTTATATTAGCTTCACCTGTATGTATGTATGTATGTATGTATTTATCTATGTATCAATGTGACTTTTGTTCTGTTAAATTCCGCAAACATTTCTCTATTAAAAAGAATTGTTTACCTACTCAATTTATATGAAATTATTTAAAAATAATAAAAATAAATACGTTTTCAAGAGCCTCATAAAACACCAAATTTCTATTTTAAAACATTAATAGTACCCTATCTAAAAATAAATACAATTCTTTTAAATTCCGCAAAAGTTTCTCTATAAAAATAATTAAGACTAAAAAGTAAAAAATTAAATTATATTTTAAAAACACGCTTCTAAAAAGTATAACATAATGTAATACTTAATCAAAAAGCGTGGGGCACTTTTCGAAATTAAAATTCTCTGCGGCCTACACTTTTTGATTAACTATTACATTATTTTGTACTTTTTAGAAGCGTGTTTTTTAGTTTTTTTTTTAATATAATTTTTTTACTTTATCCAATGCAAAGCATGGGTAAAGTATTGTAATCGCTCTCGGGGCAAGCGTGGCTTCAAAGGGTCCTCAGGTAAAGACTACGGAACCCATGGACTCAATTAAAGTCACAAATTGTAGTATTCAATTAGGTTGAATATTAGCACGTGACGTTTTTGCCAAAAATTACATGGGGTCTCGTCGAGAGGCCAAAAAGTGCGATTTTTTCATTTAGTGCGTGCGGATGTATGTATGGATGGATGTATGTATGTTATCGCTTTTTTGGCCCACGATTTTTTCCACACCGTTGCACCGATTGAAATGAAATTGAAAACCTACAATTAGTTTAACAAAATGAAGCGCTGATTAGTTTTTGGTACATATCGGTCCACAAACATTAGTACTTTATTTCAGTACTTTTTTAGTTTTTTCTAAATATCTTGAAAATGACTTAACCAATTTTGATGAAATTTAATATCCTAATTAAGTACCTTGGGGACCACAAAAAGGTTAAATAAAGTTTTTAGTAAAATTATATTTTAAAGTACTTTACTCTAGAGTAAGATGGTACTTTTTTAATTTTTTTAATTCTTTAAAATTTATTCATTTGAAAGTTTTAATATAGCTCATTTAGCCTTGCTTAAGTAAGAATGGATAGGCTTCTCTCTGTGAAATGCTAAAAATTTGGGAGGAATTTTTATGAGTAACCATAGCAACTGCGTTGTTTTCTTATCCGTTACCTTTGCTGAAGACAGAGAAATAGATTTTAAACCAAAAATAGCGATTGATTCTCATCTAGTACTTGAGGAATAATCATTCTATATTGGATTTTTGACGTTTCGGTTTTTATTAGTAACCATTGCTGAAGACATAGAGAAATCGATTTTAAACCAAAAATAGCGATTGATTCTCATCTAGTACTTGAGGAATAATCATTCTATATTGGATTTTTGACGTTTCGGTTTTTATTAGTAACCATTGCTGAAGACATAGAGAAATCGACTTTAAACCAAAAATAGCGATTGATTCTCATCTAGTACTTGAGGAATAATCATTCTATATTGGATTTTTGACGTTTCGGTTTTTATTAGTAACCATTGCTGAAGACATAGAGAAATCGACTTTAAACCAAAAATAGCGATTGATTCTCATCTAGTACTTGAGGAATAATCATTCTATATTGGATTTTTGACGTTTCGGTTTTTATTAGTAACCATTGCTGAAGACATAGAGAAATCGACTTTAAACCAAAAATAGCGATTGATTCTCATCTAGTACTAGAGGAATAATCATTCTATATTGGATTTTTGACGTTTCGGTTTTTATTAGTAACCATTGCTGAAGACATGGAGGAATCGACTTAAAATAAAAAATAGCGATTGATTCTCATCTAATACTTGAGAAATATCCATTCTATATTGGATTTTTGACGTTTCGGTTTTTATTAGTAACCATTCCTGAAGACATAGAGAAATCAACTTTAAACCAAAAATAGCGATTGATTCTCATCTAGTACTTGAGGAATAATCATTCTATATTGGATTTTTGACGTTTCGGTTTTATTGGTAACCATTGCTGAAGACATAGAGGAATCGACTTAAAATCAAAAATAGCGATTGATTCTCATCTAATACTTGAGGAATAACAATTCTACATTAGGTTTTTGACGTTTCGATTATTATTGGTAACCATTGCTGAAGACATGGAGGAATCGACTTAAAATCAAAAATAACGATCGATTCTTATCTAATACTAGAGGAATAACCTTATTGAATTCCATTTTTGATGTTTTGACTATTAATGGAAACCTCTACTGAAAATGTAGAAGAATCGACTTAAAATCAAAAAGACTAAATTATTTTTTGGTAAACAACTCAAGCTTGAGTTGTTTGCCATAAAAGAATTTAGTCTTTTTGATTTTAAGTCGATTCTTCTACATTTTCAGTAGAGGTTTCCATTAATAGTCAAAACATCAAAAATGAATTCAATAAGGTTATTCCTCTAGTATTAGATAAGAATCGATCGTTATTTTTGATTTTAAGTCGTTTCCTCCATGTCTTCAGCAATGGTTACCAATAATAATCGAAACGTCAAAAACCTAATGTAGAATTGTTATTCCTCAAGTATTAGATGAGAATCGATGGCTATTTTTGATTTTAAGTCGATTCCTCTATGTCTTCAGCAATGGTTACCAATAAAAACCGAAACGTCAAAAATCCAATGTAGAATGGTTATTCCTCGACTCTTAAATGAGAATTATTTTTGAATTAATTTCAATATGAACTACAAATTGCAAGTGATATCTGATTAATAATAAAGGAACAAACATATTAATATTTCAAATGAATTTGGATAAAGTTTAGCAACGATCCGTTGCAGTTTATTTTATTAATAAGTTCCGTACAGTTGGTATATATCTCACATCAATTGAGGAATAATTATTTTTATTTTTCGACTAATCTAAACAAGACCTTTCCAACAATGATAATCATGGGTTAAAAATGCGATTTTTGATTTGAGAAACATTAATACATTAATACATACTACATTACTCTCACTTGACTGCCTTTTTTTATTTGATAGTTTATTTCAGGGATTGGGTCGGAGTCGAAGGTACCTATGGATGCGAGTTTTGAGAGACTTCAGGTCATATTTTGCAATAAATTAAATACAACTCACGTAATTTAAACCAGGAAGATTTTCATTTGCTTGAGAATTATCGTTTGAATTATCACTACTGCAGATGAACGGAATTTTTGAGGGTTCTTTTTGAACCAGAAACCTCGAATTATTGCATTTTATCTATGGAAGTATAATTATACTTTCGTTTTGGAATAAAATAATGATAATAATAATGTAATATATTTTAGTTGAATTTGTTGATTTCAAAAAGTTTATTAATAAAGGGGTGATACATATTTCCTATTTTCAAAAACCGAAAAATATGATCTTTTCCAAAATAATAATCCTGTTAAAAATTTAGAGTTATTTTTGATATTTGGAAAAATTAATAAATTTTACTTAAAAATATCAAATCCGTAAAATTTAGACAACAAAATGCTGTTTCAGACGGAAAACAGAAAGATGGATAAATATCGCAGCGAAACGTTTAGCGTTCCGTTTTACGTTCGTATCTACTGAAAACTTAAAAAAACATTTTTTTTTTACTTTTTTATGATGGTCAAACATCTTTAAAATCGTCCTTGGAAAATTTCTGGTTAAAGAAAAATATTTGGTTAAAAAGAAAATTGAGAGGTAAAATATGTCATGGAAATATGAAGCAGAGCAAAGGCAGCTCTTTGATAGAAAAATTTTGTATTTGTTATACGTTAATTATTTTTTAAATAATTCTGAAAAAATAATTAAATTTTTTACATTGATTTAATTCTCGCATGTTTAATTATATTTCACATGAGTTTTTAAAGGGTTATAGTGGTGTTTCACAAATAATTTATTTGCGAAGCAGCCCGTAAATATATAATAATAAGACACTTCTATATTGAAATAGACAGAGATATTAGTTTTTTTTTCTTATTTTTTGATCTATAAAGAATCTTGTATTTTTTCTGTATGATCATACTATATAATATTCATCTCGATTAATTTGTAACAACGCTTAGAGAAATTTCTCTAAAAAAATTACGCTCTTGCCTAGAATCGAACCGACGAACTCTTGAACTATAGTCATTGGCTCTACCGATTACTCCATTGCGACATTAATATTTCTATCTTGATTTCTCTTACTAAAACTAGATATTTTTGATTTGGACTTTGTGTCGAGATAATATTGTATTCATTTGAACTCGAATGAAAATGAAAAAACACCAATAGATTTTAAATTAAGAGACATTAAATATATATTAATTAACGAGGCAAATTTGAAATATAATTGTCAGCGCGGCTCCAATCGATTTTCATTAACCAGGCAAATTTGAAATTCTAATTTCTAATTTGGACTCGAATTTTGAAATGAAAGACTCCAATTCATTTTGAATTAAGAAACATTAAATATATTGATCATTATTCCTCCCCCCGCCCCTCGCCACTCAAAAGTTAAAGAGGCGAAACTTTTAAGAGACGATGTATTTTCGGTAGTTTACCGGTATACATTTGGAGTGTGGTTTTTTAAGAGGAATAAAATTTTTGGACCGAGACGCTGCCCGCCAGGGCACCAGCCCGGAGGGCTGAGCTTCGAGGGCGTGCCGAAGGCACGCACGAAAAGCTCGTTATTTAATAGTCAAGAACCTTTACATACCTTCTTATCTTTCCTAGATTTGCTAATAGATGGCCTATGTTGTCCATCATTTAACTACTTATTTTTTCTATGCTTCATGGTTTTCTTCATAGATGGAGCTTGTTTTCCATACAAATAATATCTAGTTTCCTTAATCATATTTTGAGTTTCATTGTGTGTTGAGGTTCTTTACTTTTTCTTCTTATGTTTCATCGTTGATCAAACAGATGGTGTATGTTGTCCATGGAACTTATTTCTTTAGTGTTCCGAAGTTACTGGCCACCGTCGACTGACGACCGCGATAGTCTTTAGGATTTTTTTCTTTTAATAAATAGGTGTTTTGGAATGAATAATCTATATAAAAATATAGAAATTCGGGTCAGATTTTAAGTTTTTCTCAAAAAAATGTCATTTTCTAATTCACAAGATTTTATCAAGTTTTGATGAGAGTAAATATTTTTAAAATGTCATCAAAATTTTATTTATTTTAATGATTTGTCATTCTTAAGTGAACTGTATTACTCTATGTTCATTATAACCTTATGTGTGAAACCCATTTAATTTTTAAATTGAGTGTAAAGGTCACGTTTGCCCAACGAAATTCCCATTCAAACAACTAAATAAATAAATTTGTTCAGTTCATTTTTAAATCCAATCACGCTGGAGATTTCAATGCCCTAAAAAAATAGAATGTCTTCGAATGATTTGTTTGTTGTCTTGAAAGAGAAAAAAAATAGCTAAATAAATCGGAATAGTTATGACAGAATTTAATTATTTATTCGGGAGACTGAAGGTCAACATTGAGAACTCTCCGAATGGAATATATTAAGTAATCTCTTTTGCTCCGAATATTTGTTGTTAAAGAGCACTTAGGAAAATTATAGTTGGAAGCAACGGATTTTAATCCGATTGACCTTGGGGCCAAAATGATCCAAATGCCAAGATCTATCTCCCCTTTCGTCTCTCTGATCTATCTCCCAAGTCATTCTGGAACTCCTCTGAGCTGCTGTTGTTATTGCTACTCACGAAATGTTCAATTATTTTATAATCGGAAAAAATGAATCGTGCTTATTAATCATCATTTATGATCTCTTTTATCTTCAAATATATTATGAAATAAAAACGTACATTCCATGTAAGGAGCACAAAATAAGATAGTATTGCCTTAATCATTCTTTTATCATAATCATCGCGGAAAATACATTCTTCTTATTTTTTAAACTACACAATTACTTCTGTGTTTGTTTATAAATATTATCAGTTAATAATTTTACTGATTTTCATGATATATTCGACTAAATTATTGACCCTCAAAACTAAATACATGCATCTTTTAATTTATTCCTACGATTTCTTTTTAGCCTACCAATTTATGTATTTTTTAAAATAAGCAATACAGTCTCTATATCACTTTTACTCCAAATAAATGCACTGGTTATTAAATATTAGAATTATGGTTATTTTCTATCCCTCTGGGTAATGACGGTAATGATAAAACAAAAAAAATCGAAATTTTGAATAGATGCTATGTTCCCAAATATAGCGAAAGATATTAACGGACAATTTTTTGATATATCGGGAGATGGAAAGTTCTCTGAACATACTATAATATCTATCTTTTGAAATGCTTCGTTTCTGAGATAAATAGTTTTGAAAAAAAGTGCTCCAAAAATATATATATTAATTGAATTTTACTTAGTTAGTTTTTAGTTAAGGGTTCAAATAATAGTTGTTTAAGAAACCTTAAAAAATAAAATTGTATATATCTTGTATTTCGGGAACGAAGCATTTATGACATACTTCTGTATATGTTCAAAAAACTTAGTTATACCAAATACCATAGATTAAGGAATCCAATCACCTTTCAAATTTAGTAACACTCTGTATATAAAATAAAATATGGGTATTATTTATAATAGTTATGGAGATGATTCTCCGGGAGATAGAAATTGGGTCAACCATAAACTTACGTGGGCAGGGGCGCTCAAGACCCTGAAGTAGGTAACCCTTCTTACATATATTTCGAGGAGTACCTACCCGATACCCTTTTTTCTTTACATAATTCTTAATATTTTTTATTTTTAATGTATAGACCAAAATTAAAATTAGTTCTTGTAATCTACCTACATTATCATGATCATATAATCATCCTTTATATCCGAGATGAAAATCAACAGTGTGGATCCATGTACATTTCAATTTATACCATTTATTAATACTCTCTGAAAAAGTTCCTTAATTACTCATGGGCAGTAACGGGCCGTCCATAAATTACGCCAAACAGTAAGGGTCAGTTCAGATTTCTGACAAAATGTGACAGTAGGGCCTGGGGATCTTAAAAATTGTGATGTCATGAAGGTCAAATTAAAATTTTTCAAATATATTTTTTAGATTTCAGGTTATTATTACTCCAACCTGAAAATGTTAATCAAATAATTCTAGATGAAAATTGCAAGCAAGCAATAAGGGTATAAAAGTGGTAGTGTGACGTCACAATACAGGGGGTCTCAATGAAAATGTTACAGTATGTGACACAGGAGGAGGGGGTCTAAAATTACTGAAATTCGTTTGACGTAATTTATGGACGGCACCTAATTGTTGTTTAGTTAGATAACTATCAATCTCCACCAAATCAGGAATCAGTGATAACAGAGCTCTACGAGTAGTGATTTGTCTATTTTCAACTTTTGAGATCATTTTCAATTATTTATGTATTCTTTCTTTTGTCTCTAACCGGAGTTTAAGATTTACTATTGTATTATTTTTACATTTATTAAATTTTAATATAGTCTTTCGTTTTTATATGATACATCTTCAGAAATATTTTCATATAATCTTGAATTTTCGCACATAGTTTCCTCGTTTTAATATAGGAAAAATTGTTTTATTATTATTATTACATCATTCGATTTGTTTCAATATTCATTTATCGTCCTGCCCATTTATCTGTTTTTTTCAAAATCTTCACACTGTTCTGAATATAACAGCTTTTTACTGCAACATTTTGCATTTTTCCTTCCCTCTTAAAGATTACATAAAGATTATCACTTTGGACGATTAATTAATTTATCATAGTAGTAATTTTGAACAGCTCGTCAGATGTCCCACTTCCCATCCAAATAAAATCAGTTAAAAAGTTAATTTGTCATGAAGATAGCAAATCAAACGTGAAAAACCGGCTGGGATTACCTCAACAACCAGCTTTGCTTGAACTATGTAAGTACTTTATTTACATTATATAATTAGAAGTGCGAAATCACTTATGGTCCTCGATGTATATATTGACATTATAATCTTCATTGCTTGTTATTTTCTTTCTATCAATAGAGGCATCATCTGTGAGACAAAGACCCTTATGTCTGACCGTTTATTGTTATCCTAAATAAAGCAATCACCAGACCAAGAGATTTATATCAAAATTCCCTGAGATAATTGCAATTTTGATGGTGAGTCATCCACCCTCCTGGTGGTTTATTGTATTGAATAGCAAAGCGTACCACCCACTAATCCAACATCTCTACCTCTACATCTATTATTCATGCATACTAGGAGTTTATTTTTCGTTCTTAATTAGATTTACGAGCGAATTGAACAAGGAAGATCAGAGGGAGGTTGAGGAAATAAATTAAGAACACATGGATAGGAGGGAGGAACTCCTACGCATTGTAGATACACGTGCAGGGTTAAGAGGCCTGAAATTGAAACAACATATCAAATCTCGTATGTATTCTAAAAAAATAAAAATTTGGGTGTGTGCTTAAGACCACATGACATAAGTGATAACTTATATGGCATTTATAATTCTAATATTCTAGAATTATTAAAATTTATATTTTTATAAAAAAATAATTTTTTTGGGGTTGTTAAATATATATTTATGTTATGTTATTTTTAAATATAATATTATTATATTTAATGTTTAGTTTGTTTTTTAGTTTTTTATTCAGGATTTTGTACTAAATATTTCTATTTTTCGATTTAGCCTTTAATTAATATATTTTCCGACAATGATTGAACTGGCACTAGACCATAGCACAATCGTGACCCGTGACGTGACTCGTGACGGCTCAATCCCATTTGCTGTCCAGGAAAATAAAATGTACATGAGCACCAAAATTAAAAAATAAGATATTAATTTGAGCTCTGAGTTAATGCTGCAGCGCCATCTGTGGCTTTAATGGTACCAACCGTGACGCGTGATGCGTTACGCGTTACGGCTCAATCCCATTTACTGCCAAGTAAAATAAAAAGTGTGCAAGGTGGCGCACCATATAGAAGTTATCACTTCAATAAAAGCACAATTTTTTGATTTGGAAGAATCTTTTGGGTTGTGTAAGCTAAGAGGAAATTAAAATTTAAAATATGATTTTCAAAATTTTCCATAATAAAAATCCAAATTCACCATCTGGCTCTACCTGAATGATTCTAACAAATTTACAATCTGAGCACAAAATCATCAACATAATTTTCATGAATTTATGAAAAGATGAAACTCTACCTTTCTAAATTTTTTCATTAATCAATTTTTAATTAAATTCAAATTTTTTTCCCGAGAGTAGCAGAATTTTTATAAATTAAAGGAGACAATAAAAAGGTGTGTCTTCTGCTGGAATTATAAATAAATAATAATAAATTAAAAATTTATAATTCCAGCAGAAGACACCCTCTTTTATTGTGTCCTTCAATTTTTAATTACATTTTTTAATTTCACCGTGGGTGGCCCGACACGAAATATTGCCAAATCTTTTGGGTTGGACAATCTGCGAGGCAACTTAATTATTTATCTCAAAGTTTAATCAAATAGAAAAAATTGGCATACAAATCACACAAAGATAATTTTACTTATAATCAATTCAACAGCAAATAATTAATTTATTAATTTTATAAATTAAATAGATATTTATACAAAATTGGAGAATTGCAATAGCGTATATAAAAAAGTTGCGTTTTTATTTTGTAGTCTTCAAATGAAATGACTAAATTCAAATTTCTGTAAGTAAGTTTAATATTTTTTACTTTACTATACAGGGTATGGTCAAGTATTGTAATCCTGCATGAAAAAAGTGGTTTTTTTCCTTCTTTTTTTCAAAATATCACAAAAACGGCTTAAACTATTTTGATTAAAAAAATTGAGCGAAACCATGGAATTTCGGTCTACAAAAAAGCTCTAATAAGTGAACATCGAAAAAATTATATTTTTCCAGATAATAATTGTTTTGTCAAAATGTCTGTTAGTTAGTTAATCTGTCTGGTTGTCTGGTTGGTTGTCTGCTTGTCTGGCTGTTAGTCTGTGCGTTACCAAATTGTTGTGGACGAGCTAGCTCAAAAACTAGTGTGAATATCGAAACCAAATTTCACTCATAGTTTTGGTCCATTGAGATTAAGAGCTGAATAGATTTTGGTGCATATCGACCCAAAATTAAGGGTGGCGGAGGGGGGGTTAAAAATTAAAAACCTAAGCCATTTGAGCAAACTCAACCAAATTTTGTATACATAATCAGTGGGACCTCAGAAGTCTAAAAATGCAAAAACTATCAGCCCAATGGGGGAGTCAAAAAATGAAAATCTTGGCCATTTACCAAACTCAACCAAATTTTAGATACATAATCAGTGAGACCCCAGAAGTCTAAAAACGCAAAAACTAACAGCCCAAAATGTGTGTGGGGGGGGGGGGGCAAAAAAATGAAAATCTTGGCCATTTACCAAACTCAACCAAATTTTGTATACATAATCAGTGAGACCCCAGAAGTATAAAAATGCAAAAACTAACCGGCCAAAATGTTGTGGGGGGGGGGTTGTAGGGTCAAAAAATGAAAATTTAGGCCCTTGTACCAAACTCAACCAAATTTTGTATACATAATCAGTGGGACCCCAGAAGTCTAAAAATGCAAAAACTAACCCGCTAAAAATGGAGGGGGGCTGCTGTAGGGTCAAAAATGAAGATATAGGCTCTTGTACCAAACTCAACCAAATTTTGTATACATAATCAGTGGGCCCCCAGGAGTCTAAAATGCAAAAACTAACCCCTCTATCCTACATGATTATAAATAATTTGTTTAAATATTAAATATAAGTGAGAGCCAGGTTGTATGGTAAAGTCAAGTGAATGGCCAAATCAGAACACGTCAGCTTATTTTTTTTAGAATTTTAGAAAAAAGGCAATTTTGGCACTTGGTTTAAGGACATGAAATAAAATATATCTAATAAAATCTTTGATTCTTGGCCTTTAAATTCACGGTAATAATTTGGCGAAATATAGCATTAGTGAGGTCAGATTTTTTAAAATCATTTTTTTAAATTGATTATGAAAAAATAAATAATGCTTATAAAACACGATGAGTTTAACTTTCAATATTTAAAAAATCATTTTAAAAGATTTTGGATTTCGAGTAAAATTAATACATTTGCATTTTTGTTATAAACTCATTCAATTGATTATTTACTGGAATTTTAAAAATGGTGGGGATGCATGAATACTGATAAAAATTATTACCAAAGATATTCCTTAGAAATAAACCAATTAATCAATAAACGTTGATGGCACAGTCATATATGGAATCAGTATACTATAGTGAATTAGGTCAAATTTTAATACTATATTTAATTCATTGCATATACATATATATATATGTTCAAAGTATAATAAGATATATACATATCCTAGAGCAATATTAAAATTTACAAATCATTGTTATTATATTGTAATGATAATAAAGTTTTAGAAAAATGCGTTTCACTAATTAGGGCCGCATATATCTAGAGGGCAAAGTTTTTAACCAATGGTACAAAAGTATTTAAATTCTATTATGAAATATTATTTTTAAGATTTTTTGCAAATTTAGTTTCAATTAATTGGTGACCTTATCAACAATGATATGGTGAAAGAGAGAGTCAATGTAATATTTATTTTTTAAATATGAGGTGAGTATATTTGGCTAAAGGCAAAACTACTATCAAATAAAAAATGGCAGCCAAGTGAGAGTAAAACGGTACCTAGTAAATAAAAATAATTTAGACGAATTAAGAAATGTTTGTTTAATCATAATTCAAGATATTTTAGCTGTTTGAACAGTAATTATTGGATAATATTTTGAAAAAATTCTTGTAGTGATGGAAAAATAATTTTATTTTATACTTATTTAATGAGCCTGGACTGGCCGTGGAGAAGGTGAACCAAGTTCAAGCTCATCTCAATGCAAACATTCAACAACCTATAATCTGACGCTTATTCGCACTGAAATACACATAAATAAATGACATTATATGAACCGAAAAAAATATGGGGAATTTCTCAAATATTTCATGATGCTTATATTGTATTCTTTTAAGAAATTTGACCACAACTCAAACTCAAGCTTTCGAATCCCTGGCCCATCGTAGAACTATATCTACCCTTTTCCTTTTTTTAAATATACTGGCATAACGTTTGTTATAACGAGATAAAATCAATAATCACTTCTAAAGCTTCATTTGAGCGAAATAAATAATTTTCAAACATTAAACACCTTTCGCGATTAAATTAGATACTAACCGAAAAAACGCATTGACCAATTCGTTTATCCCTATGAGTTCTAGAGACTACAACTTGCTTCCTTTGTCGTGATTTCCGACAACATATATATCTTCATTCTTTCAAGACCCGCATCCACAGATATTTTCAACTCCGTCCCAATTCCTGAAATTTCTTCTTCTTTTCACGATACAAGGCCTTACAGCGGACTACAGATTTTGTACTTTTATAGAGAATTTCTTCTTGTATCATTATCATTACAAAAAATATTAATGAAAAATATACACGTCTATGGATTTAACAAATTGTTTTAGAGATTTATTATTGGGTTGATGCATAATTATGGAACGTTTTTTAAAAATATTTTTATTCAGCAAAAACAATAATAAATTTATTTATTTATTTTCGAGGATCTTAATTCTCTTTTAGAATAGGTGTTGATTTTCTTTGTTTGCAAAAAATAATAACACAGTTATATTTTTTCATTTATTTTATTTTATTGTTATATCAAGGGACGTTTCGACATATACATTCATGTCATCATCAGCCTAAAAATAAAACCATCCTTTCATTATTTCCAATATCTATAATTTTATAAACAAATGAACACATCACATCTTTTTTACATTATTTACATTCTTTCTTACATCAAAAAAAGCATCAAACATACCTTGAACAATCTTAAATTTATTTGATCCAATCAAATCACATTCTGATTCATCTGAATACATATCACAATTATTTCCTTTTTCTATTTTTACTATTTACTGATCTATACGATAACACAAAGAACTCCAATTTTCAACACACAAAGCACCAGTGAATACACATCCCGAAACATTAAATCCCCTAAAATGTATTGCCAACCCAAAAACCTTCCAGTATCCCCCTAATATTCTAAAATTTAATCGAAAAACATTAAAATGTTTTTATTTTTTCCGTGTGTGGACAGAAGGACATTTTAATATTTTTTGATTAAATTTTAGAATATTAGGGGATACTGGAAGGTTTTTGGGTTGGCAATACATTTTAGGGGATTTAATGTTTCGGGATGTGTATTCACTGGTGCTTTGTGTGTTGAAAATTGGAGTTCTTTGTGTTATCGTATAGATCAGTAAATAGTAAAAATAGAAAAAGGAAATAATTGTGATATGTATTCAGATGAATCAGAATGTGATTTGATTGGATCAAATAAATTTAAGATTGTTCAAGGTATGTTTGATGCTTTTTTTGATGTAAGAAAGAATGTAAATAATGTAAAAAAGATGTGATGTGTTCATTTGTTTATAAAATTATAGATATTGGAAATAATGAAAGGATGGTTTTATTTTTAGGCTGATGATGACATGAATGTATATGTCGAAACGTCCCTTGATATAACAATAAAATAAAATAAATGAAAAAAATATAACTGTGTTATTATTTTTTGCAAACAAAGAAAATCAACACCTATTCTAAAAAGAGAATTAAGATCCTCGAAAAATAAATAAATAAATTAATATAAATAAAATTCTCAGATCCAATCTTATAAATAAAAACAATAATAAAATTTAACAAAAACATGTTTAATTGATTATTCGGGAACGTATTCACCACTACTTCAATAACTGCTTCCCATTTGTTTGGCGAGTCGGTCGATTGCAAGGGCGAGAGAAGTCACGATTCTTGGAGGCAATCCACGCTTTGACATCGGCCACCAAGTCATCCAAATCGTCGTAGATCTTAGTCTTTTGCCAGTTTTTCAAAGAGCGGTTGATGTGATAGTCCGTCGGTGCTTCGGTCGGGGAGTACGGCGGATGTGCGAGTAGATCCCAGCCCTTATTGGCGATGAATTTGACGACCCGGCGCTCAACATGTCGACGTGCGTTATCGTGATGGAACACGATGTGGTTTTTTTGCGCGGTCTTTTCGGTAAAATCGGTAAAAATTGGAACGCTATCAGCCTTGTTATTGTCGGAAAGTTCGTGAGGGACCCATCCAGCCAATTTCCATACCTTGCCAAGCTTTTGAGGCGTCGAACGATCGTTGATTGGTCGACATTGAAGTCTGCAGCCAGCATTCGTGTTGTAAGGCTTTCATCCTCTTCCACGGCTGTCAGAAGTGCCTGATCATCAAAATCCGATGGCCGACCTCTTCCTTCTTTATCCTCCAAACTAGTGTCACCTGATTTGAAACGGGCAAACCATTTCCATACTTTCTTCTTCTTCTTAAAGTGCCGATCCGTGACGAATGTTGGCTATCATCATGGCAATCCTCACTTTATCAACAGCAATACGGAAGAGTTGTTGGGAGGTCTTGTTGAACCAGGTCCTGAGGTTCTTCAACCACGATATCCTTCTTCTTCCGGGACCTCTTTTTCCGAAAATCTTCCCCTGCAGAATAGATTGAAGCAAAGTATACCGGGTTTCGTTCCTCATAATATGACCCAGGTACTGCAATTTTCGGACCTTGATGTCATCAACCACTTCGAGGTCCTTCTTCATTCTTTGCAGAACTTCGGCATTAGTCATTCGTGCTGTCCAGGGAATTTTAAGGATTCTTCGATACAGCCACATCTCGAACGCGTTTATCTTCTTAATAATGGCCTCGTTCAAGGTCCAAGACTCTACACCATACAAGAGGACAGAGAAAACATAACAACGCAGAAGTCGTGTTTTTAAATCAAGAGAGATATTGTGGCTCTTGAAGAATCTGGTCATCTGATTGAAGGCGGATCTAGCTTTCCCAATGCGAGATTTTATTTCTTGGGTGTCGTTCCAGTCCTCATTCACGATGGTGCCGAGGTAGTTGTAGTGGTTCACTCTCTCAATTGCAGCTTCGTTGACATAAAGTTGACCTCCCGTGATCTTCTGCTTACTAATTATCATGAGCTTGGTTTTGTTGTCATTGATATCCAGGCCATACCGCTTGCTGTGATGAGTTATTTTGTCCATAAGAAATTGTAGGTCTACCAAGTTACTGGCAAAAATAATGGTATCATCCGCATATCTGATGTTGTTCAAATGGTATCCGTTTATTAGAATGCCCTTTTCTACTCCGTCCAAGGCCTCAGTGAAGATTCGTTCGGAGTACAAGTTAAAGATCAAGGGCGACAACACACAGCCCTGTCGTACCCCACGCATTATTTTGACGTAATCTGTGTGCCCTTCTCCCACTCTAAGATTCGCCGATTGATTCCAGTAGAGGTTTCCAATTATTCTCAGGTCTTTGTCATCTATACTTGCCTCCCTTAATATTTGGATCATCTTATCATGTCGGACTCTATCAAAAGCTTTCCGATAATCAATTAAGCAGGCATAGACGTCGCAGTTCATATCTCGACATCTCTGGAACAGAACTCGGACTCCCATTAAGGCTTCTCTGGTGCCAACCGCATTCACAAATCCAAATTGGTTGGGAGATATCTGGCTTTCACACCTCTTATAGATTCTTCTGTGTATTATTTTCAGAAGAAGTTTTAATAGGTGACTCATGAGGCTAATAGTTCTATATTCCTCGCATTTTTTGGCCCCTGATTTCTTTGGAATAGCAATGAATTCTGATTTCAACCATTCAGCTGGAATTTTACCAGAATCATAAATGTTGTTGAACAGTTTGGTGATCAATTTTACTGTTTCCTCATCAAGTAGCTTAAGGAACTCCGCTTCGATGTTGTCTGGTCCCGCGGCTTTGCCATCTTTGAGTTGGACTATCGCAGCCTGTACTTCATGCTGCAGTATTTCCGGACCACTAGTAGTTTCCTCCATTTCGAAGTTGTTTTCTCTGTTGTCTTCAAACAATTTCTCCAGATATTCCCTCCAAGTATCAATTTTGGTTTGCATGTCTATGATGACTCCCCCATCTGAGCCTGTTAGGTTTCCTCGTCTTCTACCTCTGTGTCCCCCATTAAGCTCTTTGACTTTCCGGTGCAAATTGTAACTATCATGTTTCTTTTTTAGGTCTTCAATTTCCTCACACTTCTCCCTCAATTCCTTTTCCTTGGCCTCCCTGATTCTGTTTCTGATGGCAATTCTCAATCTTCGGTATTTCTCCGGTTCATTCTTAGATCTTCGCCTTTCTTCCATCATATTCAGAATCTCGTCGGTCATCCATGATTGTTTCTTTATTGCTCGTTCTGTCTTCAGATACTTCGCCTTCACTGCTTGTATAATTGTCCCGACATGTCTTATCTTTTGCTCGTCATCCAAGCTAACCTCTATTTTCACGATTTGATTATTAAGACTGGATTGGATGTCATTTCTTACGTTGGGATCCTTCAGCAGCCGCATAATCATACATCCCGGTCTTCCTCTTTTGCACCTTCTTCATTCTGACTCGAAAAACACCCACCAATGGCACGTGATCAGAGTCCAAGTCAGCCCCAGGATATGTTTTGACGGATGTAAAACTGTTTCGGAATCTTCTATTTACAAGCATAAAATCTATTTGATTTCGCACTATCTTTCCTGGTTCGTCCATTGGTGATTTCCATGTATACAATCTTCTAGGTGGTAATTTGTAGAATGTATTCAGCACCACCATGTCACCACTTTCTGCAAATGTTTCCAAGAGATCTCCTCTGTCATTTCTATCACCTAGTCCATGTGTTCCAATGTATTGAGACTTATTTCCAGCACCCAGTTTGGCATTAAAGTCCCCCATAATAATAATAAGTTCATGCTTAGGGATATTCTCAGTTATCTTGTTGATTGAATGGTAAAACTCAATGACTTCATCATCTGCTTTATCTGTAGTGGGGGCATAAACCTGTAAGATATTGATGTTGATAGGACTGGCTTGTATTTGGAGTAACATAACTCTGTGTGATATGGGTGTAAAATTCGTGATGCATTTGGCCACATTGGGCGACACAATAACTCCAACTCCGTGTTCGTGTTTTCCATCAGCTGTTCCCGAATAGAATAATAGAATTTCCATACTGCACTATCAGTAATTGTTCCTTCGCCAAAAAGTTCGTTGAGATCGCGAAATGACTGTGTTGCCTTCCATCCTTTCTCGTAGTGTTAGAGCATAATATGTCGAATATTAATATGGTTTTCGACACGCATTTTTATTAACTATAAATAGAGAAGATTGTTTATATAAAAAATAATCAAAACGCCATTTTTGGCTAAAGAAAAACGCACTAATACAAACGTTCCATAATTATGCATCAACCTAATATAATGATATTGATGAAAGAAGATGTTCTACTAAAAAGATACAAGCATTATATTTCGCGGTGGACATTTGTATAGTGAATAAGAAGAAATCAGTGATTGGGTTGAAGTTGAAGGTATCTAATGCGGGTCATGAAAAAGACTAAATGTTTAATGTTTATTAAATCGACATGTTTCCGTATAGATAAAAAAAGTATCTACAAAATACTTGGTATATCCACATCTTTTTTAAATGGTTATATATAATCTATAATTTAATATAGATCGAATTTGAAAATTTTCACAATTTCAATTTGAATGGTTTCGAAAAAAGAAGAAAAAAATTATTTTCAAAATTATCTCCTCTTCGTACCAAAAACTTAAAATTGATCTATATTTATTCTATCACATGCCAAATATTTAATTTATTTCAAACTACTACATCTCCTCTATTATTACTAAATAGTTTTCTTTCTTTATCCTACCCTTAATCTTCGATTATCACCGTTAAATTTTAATTTCGTTGCCTACTTTGTTTACCGATAGACCAATACTGATTCTATTGTTTCGAAAAGGCAATAATATATCTCCTTTATTCAGTAAAAATTCTTCAGGTTCATTTGCAAGTGATAATCCTCCATCGGCTGAATTGAATGCACGTAGGCCTGTGACCTTTGAAGGTTCTTTAGGCGTTGTTTTCGAAATTCCCAATTGGAACACCTCACGAGGGCTTCCTGGCGGTCGAGGTCGCCTCGCGTGTGAATTGAATGCGCCTTGTGTGCCTTTCGTGCCCCATTTGCAATGCAAAACAACCCCCACGCCCTTAAGGCCCGACAAATTGTCTTGTGGAATTAATCCTCACATTTCACTTCACTCAACTATAATGGCTGAAGCTATTGTCATACTCAATTGTGGAATTATTATATTTAATTCGTTTGCTGTAAATTTCTCTCTATATTTAATTTTATACCTTCACTTATATAGGATACGTGAAATATAATTAAACACTTTTTGATTGAGTAAAATATACGTTAATATACACAAGATGAATGCTAAATAAGGAGGTAGATTGTACCCGAAGTTCTTTAAAGTGTCACCTATGGCGCTGCCTCTGTTGCGCACGGAGCGAATAGCATCGGAAACGCATTTTTAAAGATAAAGAGCGAGTAATTTTGGATCACCCTATATATTACAATATATTTTTACTTACTTTTAATAATTATTACTTTTTATAATGTAATAGTAATGTTGATTTGTTAATTATGCAATGTAAGCGAAAATCTTGTAGTTTGCACTAAAGACGCCAAAATGTTTTTTTTGACTTTTTATTTATTTTATAATATTACCAGCTGCAATGCCCGCCACCGGCCGGCATCTTTCTGGCCAGGGAGCTGCGGACCCTGGAGTAATGTAGGGGATTTTAAATTAATAATTTAAATTTTCTAATTTTAATCAATTTTTTTTTTATAATGATATTGATACAAGAAGAAATTGCTCCAAGAAGGCATAACCTCTGAAGTCCGTGGTGGACCCTTGTAACGTGAAGATAAGGGGGATTTAGGGATTGGGTAGAGGTCGAAGGTATCTGTGGATGCTGGTCTTGAAAGTTTGAAGGTTATAAGTAGCTGGAAAGACGGTCGGGGAAGAGAGTTCCAGTCTCTAGATGTCATAGGGATAAATGAATTGGCGAATGCGTTTGTTCGATTAGTATCTAGTTTAAGCGCGTAGGGGTGTTGAATTTTAGAAAATCGTGTATTTCGCGCAAATGAAGCCTTTGGTGGGATTATCGATTTTATTTCGTCAGAACAAAAGCCATGGTAATATCTATAAAAAAGGGTAAGGGCGGAGACAGATCTACGATGGGCTAGGGAGTCGAGAGTGTCAGTTAATGTAGGATCGCCTATCAGTCTGATAGCTCGCCTCTGAATTGCATCTAAGGTATTAAGAGAATACTTGGAGGCTCCTCTCCACAAATGCGAACAATATTCAAGACAGGGGCGAATTTGAGCCTTGTATAATATAAGGAGTTGAGTGGGGTGAAAAATCGTTTGGTTCGGAAAAGAAAGCCAAGCTTACATGCTGCAGCATTGTATTTGATATGAGATTTTAGTGGGTTTTAAAATTAAAAAAATCACCCCGACGTCGTCGCGCAAGCCGATTATAATAAGTATAGAAATCCTATTAAAAATCATTTTTGTTTTAATAAGAATTTCCATTTAAAAAAAATTGTTTTCAATTTTTGTATCGATTTATCAAACTGAATTTTGTTTATTAATTTAATTTTTTTTCCATGAAAAATCGCTCGACTCTCTTTTTCGGATATTAATTTAAAAATACTAGAAAAAAGTAAATTAATCAGTATTCAGGTGATTTTGCAACTGTATATAAATATCTAAGCCTGGAAATTTATTCGAGATGCGGGTTACGAGATAGCAGATGGAATTGAGATCACTGGGAGATTATCTCGACAGCGATTGATTAAAAATCATAAAAATCAAGTGTGATTCCCCAATATTTATAATTAATTTAGTCTCTTTGAGGTTCATAAAAAAAAAAAAAAAAAAAAAAAACTAAAATGATAAAATTCTCAAACTAAGAAAGCTGAAATTTAGTATGAAAAAATTTCAATATCAAAACGTTATAAAATAAAAATTTAGAGATATAAGTACTCTTGAATTGAATTGTTTGAATTGTACTTATTTTTAAATAATTTTTTGTAATATTTTCCAAAAATTATTTAAAACAACAAAAATTTCAACAAAAAAATTTAAATTTGGACCATTTTTGAAGAAGTTATGAGCGAAAAACCGAAATTCGATATCTTTTTTAAACTGGTGAACAAAAAAATTTCAAATTATACCAGGAATATTTTTTTGATGGGTACTAAAAAATGTCAAAAAATGAAGGAAATCAAAAATTGAAACTTTTCAAACCGTCCGATTTGGCGTGGAATGCCCTACATATTTTTTATTACTTTATCCAATGCGAAGACATGGAGGAATCGGCTTAAAATCAAAAATAACCATCGATTCTTATCTGATACTAGAGGAATAACCTTATTGCATTCCATTTTTGATGTTTTGACTATTAATGGAAACCACTACTGAAAACGTGGAAGAATCGACTTAAAAATCAAAAAGACTAAATTCTTTTATGGCAAACAACTCAAGTTTTTGATTTTAAGTCGATTCCTCCATGCCATCACCAATGGTTACCATTAATAACCGAAATGTCAAAAATCCAATGTAGAATGGTTATTCCTCGAGTATTAAATGAGAATCGATCATTATTTTTGAATTAAAGTCAACATGAGCTGCAAATTTCAATTGATATCTGATTAATAATAAAGTAATAAACATATTAATATTTCAAATGAATTTGGATAAAGTTTAGCAACGATCAGTTGCAGTTTATTTGACAATATTTGATAAATCCAATCGATTTAAGGCTAAAAAATGTTTATATATTTATTCATTGAAAAATAAAGGTTTATTTATTTATTTTTCTACTGAACATAGATTAGAGAAAGTAGTAGTCCATTACGGGTTCAATTAAAATCCCCTATACCAACCGATATGTATAATCAAACGGATCTCTTAGCTCTTAATACCACACATACACACAAACAGACACCCAAGGAAAAATCGAAAATCCTTTTTTGATCATCTTGAGCCATGGTGAAAGAATTTACCAGCTTAAAGGTGTTGGCTGCAGCTAGGCCTATATATCTAGGGCGTCCCAAACCAATCCAAATATTTTCATTGTGTCTGTATTCAAAAGAGAGTATTATGTTAAGTGACTTCGAGATGAAATTTTAATAAATTATATATATAATAGGATACCTAGTCATATCCGAACATATATATAGCATTTCACAAATGTTTATAGCACTTTCATAAAATCAAGCTCGATTAAAAAAAAATCAATAGAAATATTTTAAATGATTTTTTTTGTTCTTGAGTTGCTGATTTATTTATGATTTATTATCCGAAATTCTTGCATATATTGTACATAGTCACATTGTATATAATTTATTGATTTTTTACTAGTATAGAATATGTAAGTGAATTATTGTAATGACATCTCTGAAAAATCACTTTTTGAATTCTTTTAAGGCTAAAACAATCAATTTGAATTTGAATTTTTTAAATAAAGAAAAAACAATAAGGTTGTCCTCTGCTTGATGCAAATAAACATATGACTACAAGTGGCGGTTGGTGAATTTTCAACCAGGGGATGCTGTCAAAAAAGTACCCTTCATTTTTTTGAAATTTTACTCTAATCAAATACGGCATCATTGTCGTATTTTTCAAATTTAGCATTAGATTTTTCAGACTTTCGCCTCAAACGGATACTGCTTTGTATGAGTGAGTGTAGGAGTCAGAAATTAATTCGTGTGACTACCTAGTCCCGAGATGGAAATTGAACATCTTCCACGATGAATCAGCCTGTCATATGAGAAAATATGAAATTTCTCCTAATTCTATTTCTATAAGCGAGCTATGACTGGTCTATAGTGTATTCTTAGTTATTTCCGATCTTATATATTGAGAGTTTTTAGAAATGGATTATTCCAAAGATTCCCCATACATCTTTATTTTTTCCTTTTTTGTATTATTTCTATTTTAATAGCTTCTCAGCGAGAACAATTTTTATTCGACTAGAACTCGTCTGGACTTGTTTTTGACATGCTTGAACTGGAAGGGACTTGAAACCTTCTATCAGCGCCCTTTTCGGAAAAATCATTCATTTTAATTGTCCCTTGAAACTATGCAACAATTTTATTTCATTTCGAGAACCAATATACTTTTCACTTAAATGTGACAGTGATATTTATTTTAATATTTACAAATTCTTAAATATTAATAATATTCATATTTAACTAACTCTTGTAATAATAACTTGTAATAATTATAAGACTATATCTGATTATTGTAATTTCATTCTTTATAACTATTTAACTAATTCTAACTTGTAATAATTATAAGACTATATCTGATTATTATTTAATATTTTTTTTCTTTTCTTTATGTATTAGCAAAATTGTAAATATGATGTTCAATCTATATAAATGATGGCCAAAATGAAACATCTGATTTCGAAGGGCAAAAGTTGTAATCAATTAATAAATAAATAAATAAATATACGTTTCAAAACAAATTAATTATAGAAATATATGAAATAACGATCAATAATTTGAATTTGATCCTACTGAAATTTTGAAGTCTGCCTTATTATATTTATGAAAATACTCTAAATGTTTGAAATTTTAGGGATGCACACAGTATCCATTGACCGCCACTGATACCTATAACGAATATAAATATGTATGTTATGTCTCATGGGTTGAAATAAATAAATGAGTTAAATAACACTTTTCATGGGTTCGTTTATGAAATGACCAGATTACTATAGAAAGAAAACGAATTGACATACATCTAAACGGGTATTTAAACCCATTAAAAATAAAAGATACGATATTTCTCATTAAAAAGATTGATAATGAATCCAGGGACGCGCCAAGTCCCTTTTGCGCTGTCGTGCGAAATAATAACTGGCGATTTTATATTACTGCGACCACAACATTTTTTCACGTTTCAAGCTTAAAAAAAAAAAAAAAAAGAAAAGAAATAATAGGTCGAATAATAAATAGTTTCAGCCGTTTTTGAGATATTTCGAAAATACTAGGCAAAAAAAAATCATACCTCATATATTATGTAGTAACGTAATAAAAGTGAATTTAAAAGAGGTTGAAAATGTGAACTTTTAAAATAATAGACACTTGTAGGTGAATTAAAATTTTGTTAATTTTAAAAATAAATTTATTCTTTATTTCTTTTAGCTTAAAATTTTTATGATTCTTAAGAAAATTTTTCTTGATCTCGCCTTTCAATAAAAATGGTTGTAAAAATCAATGATTTAAGGATAATTAATATTGTGAATTAAATACCAAATAATATTATATACTTTATACGGGATCCCCTTTATGTGAAATCACCACATACGAGGTATTAAATAGTTTAAACTACTTAAAAACTTGTGTGCTTGATAAACATTCATTTCCATACATGTCGCTGTTTGCCAGTAGCAGCATTTAATAGCTACTCTATTTATAATGGGAGCCCATGCTATTTAGACAACCATATTGGCAGATCAGTTAAGGGAATGCCTACCTTGCAAAAATAAGGCGCAAGCCATTTTCCCATTTTTACTTTATCCAATGGGATGAGATTTTGTCAGTAATGCACTAAAAAGTACAAAATAATGTAATACACTTGTAATTTTACTATATATGTATTCTATCTTTGACAATATTTTATCTTCATCGCATATTAAACGGAAAATTATAAATTTTTGTTCTATACTTTATATGCTATTAATAAGATAGTCACTTGTTTATTATGTCCAATAACTAAGCGTGGTCTTCACTAATTAAGGACCTCTATCTCCAAGGTTATTTTTTAGCTATTTTTTGTCAACTTTATAATTAGAGAGAAATAAATTTAATAAATAATTATCTGTTTCCCTGATTCTATATTATTTATTTTAAATGAACGAAAGTGAAGAGAATGATTAAATAAAATAAAGACTTCTGATGTTATCTATTTTGAGGAAATTGTTTTAAATTTTTCATTCTATCATCAAATTATGAGTTTCGTTTTCATTTTGCGGGTGTATCAAACCTGTTTTTTATTTAATTTACATCTAAATATCGATTGAATCGTGATAAAAATCACTACTCAAAATAAAGTTTTAATTAAATAGAGAATAATTATCAGTATCCCTTAACCCTTTAATATTGTATTTTCAACTTTTTTATTTTTATTTATTTATTTATTTAATAGGATTCATGTTGACCGAGTGGTTAAAGAGCATGCCTTCTAATCAAGCTAGCGCGAGTTCAAGCCCGACTCGCTGCAAATATTTGACTGGCTACAATCTGATTTCTTCAAGAGAAGGCAATGGGAAACCACCCCTGTGAAAAATTTCACCAGAAAAAATACAATGGAGAGGATACTTTCTATAGTAATTGACGACGCTCGGAATCGAGTATGTCACTTGAATAATTATTTATTTTAATTTTTAGTAAGGGTCTAAGATTTATAGTGTTGCATGTTTGTTGCATAAATTAATATAAAAAACAAAGATAAAAAAACAAGTAATTTTCCTTGTTATTAAAAAATAAGTAGCCTATGAGGAAACTAAACTTTATTTTTATTTATTTATTTTTTTCTGGTCTATCATGACCTGGAAATTATTTACATGATCCCCCTGATTCATAGAGAGAGTCGTAAAAAAAGATATCACTAAATTTGAATTTGAATAAAGAAGGATAAAAATAAATAAATAAATTAAATGTCTCAGTTAAAATCTTCATATTACGTTTCATTTAATTTATTAGAATAGATTCGAAATATTGAGTTTAATTTATTTATCTATTTATTTCTCTATTAATTGGGTATATTCAAATTTAATTCTAATTTAAGATATACCTACGTGTTTTTCCTCTATCAACTCTAATATTTATTAAATTTGTTTAAATAAACTATAAAACTTTCACTATATGCATCCATAAATTATAAATAAATAAGCGGAAGAATCGTATTAAATCTTAAAATTTTGATTTCAGAATTTCGTTAAAAGTTTTAAGCTTCTCTAATCCCAAATACAGTTTGTAGTTTATTGTAAGAAATTTTTAAAATTGTTTAGAGATTTATTAGAATAAGTGGCTATCCCTGAAAAATAAATTATCTTACGAAAATGAAATTCAAAGTATAAGTTAGTGATTTCAACTTACTGTACTGGCACTAAAACTGGGGCAACTACGCATGCGCACATTTAAAATTTTTTTAAAACGATAAGTCAAAATCGAAAAGATTGGTTTTTCCACAGTAGTAATTAGATAAATAGAAGGCAAAAAATAACACATTTTATTTGTCTCAAGTAGAAGACACCCTCATTGATTTACCCTTAAAAATCAAAACTCGACTAGAAATTCTCTGTAAATAAATAAATAAAATAAAAATTAGACAAATAAATGAAAACGTTTTTAAGACAATGTACCCTCTGAGGGTAGAGCTCCCCTAGAAATAAATATTAAACTTTATGAGGCATAAATTATTTATTAACGAAAATGATCGTATCAAAGATTTTAAGTTTATATTGCATGTAGGAGGGTCTTTTCCCCTCGGGAGTCGAACCCAAGCCCTAGTACGCTTTCCGGGAAACTAGTGATACGACCTAAATATATTTTCGCTAATAAATTTATTAGGCGAGTCGGGTTACCTGAGCCAGCTAACGCACTGGCCTCGATCGATTATGACGATGTTGGAGTGGAAGGCCGGGGTTCGATCCTGGCTGGCAAATAAAAATTCTACCGGCTAAAAACTTGCCTCCCTCACTAACTCTACTAACACTTTACTTATGTGCTGTCTAAATGGGCTTTGTTCCCGGTGACATTAAATAAATAAAAAAAATAAATAAATAAAAAAAGCAACATTATTTTGAGAAAAATTCAATCTTTCTTTCTCAAATAGATACTCAATTCTTTATAGATAAATGATTTATTTATGCCTATATTATGAGATCGCCTTAAGATTTCAAAAAAACAATTCAAAAATAATGTTTTATGTATTTATATACCAATAGTTCTAATTCTAGAAAGGCCAAAATCTAAATAATTTTCTGAATTAGAAAAACAAACATTTTGGCACAAGAAGAAACTTTCTACTACTCTAAAGTTAGTTAGAGTATCAAAATCAAAAGAAACAGTCACACAAACGGCCAAAAAATAAATCATGAATGAAAATCATTTTTTCTCACGTTACAGACATTTTTAAATATAATGAGCAAAACAGAAAATTTAAGTGAATTAAATGCTATAGTCATCCGGCAGGCAGGCCATCTACTACAAATAATTGGTAATAGTGTATCAAATGACAGGGACAGTCTTAAGCCCGCTGCACACGAGGCTTTTTCCTCTGACCTGTTTTTAAGATGGGAGCTCTCTATTTGCAATTTGGAGGCCTGTCGGGTCGAAATGACGTCACTGCTAGCTGTCTTTCTGGGTAGCTTGCTTGATTTAAAAGATAGGACATGTTCTATTTCTCGGCTTGGTCCTGGGGAGTCATCTGCTAGCAGACAAAAAATCATTAAAACAAGCCTCGTGTGCAGCGGCCTTTATTGTGTGTTATCTATTCGAAAAAGTAACCGAATCAAACAGAGCAGAAATAGGTTAAGTTAATATATTACTGTATTTGGCAAATATAGTAATATCAAACATGATTGCAAATTTATTCTTCCATTTTGTAATCAAGAAATCTTTAAATAGTGTTTTTAATCAGTGTCCATCTTTGTATTTAAATTCAAATTGAAAAATAAAGTAAATCTGAAAAAGAAATATGGCCAATTAACACATCCTCTGATGAATAGATAACACAGCAAGCCATTTCATGAATAACCAAAAAAACAAGTTGACCAAAAAGCACAAATTCTTTACTTTTGCTTATCGTTTGTATATCTCTGTAAATTTTGGTTAAGAAACTCTAATTTATCAGCAGTATGGTGAACAAGAACAGGAAGAGTTTTTTTTCTATGTATCTATGTATACATAAGAAAGATCGCATATCGAATGAAATTAAAAAAAAACTTTAGGTAGGTAGTTAATTAATGTTCATTAGAGGTGAGGTAATAAATCGGACAGACGGTTTTGAAGTCGGGTCAATCCATCAAGTGCGGTCGAAATTTTTCGTGATGCGGTGATCCATCATGGACGGTCTTCTAGACAGCATGTCCTCTGAGGGATCACTCCTCCAAGTCCCTGGGTGACGTATGCAAATCAATCCAAGTTAGAGGGTTTTAATTTTATGCAAATGGATCCAATCGAGAACTTTTTTGGACTTGTATATTAGCCAAGTTATAATTAAGCGTATTTATCATCTTCCCTTCTTCTCCGCTTCTCTTTTTAATTTTATCCAAAAAACAAGGATATTTTTTACATATAAAGAGGACCATGTTCATATAAATCTTATTAATCAATGTTTAAGTCAACTCTTAATCTATCTTGTTCGTAGTTATATAATATAAGAAAAACTGAACAATTTTTCAAAATATGGTCTGAATTTTAAGTAGTTGGTTACGTTTGAGAATTTGGTTTTCTCGTAATCTGTGGAAAACAAACAAAATTTCATTCACAACACTTAATTCACCCTCATTGTCTGTAGTTCTGATAGCGTCATTCTCCTTATTGGGAATTTTAAGAACTTTCTTTACTTCGGCGACAAAAACAGACTAAATTCCTCAAAAACAGAACACTATATTGTACTACGCAGTGGTCACCACTAAAAACCGGATTTCTTTAGTCTCTTTAACCATAGAAAACAAATTTCAGAAATATATACATCATTAGTACGAGTCCTAGTCTTCCCAAGGTTCCAAGATCCGATTTTCAAGTACATTATTGTAATGTCCATCCGGCTAGATTGTGGTATCCTGATACGACTTTTTTTACAAGGTGAGTGATTCAACCTCACGCTCAACCCCTTTTAGTCGCCTTTTACGACAAGCAGGGGATTCCGTGGGCTAATTCTAACCCCCAGTCCACAGGGGATGTATTTTTACAAATACAGAACACAATACTAGATTTTGGTTTCGATGTAGTCAACTCTTGCATCTTAACTATAGGTTCTATCTTTGAGAACAAAAGATTTAAAAAATTCTCATTATGGAAGAAAAAAATTTAATTGAAATTTTTTTAATTTCAGCTTTTTGAGAAATGATGTTTCATTTTTTCATATAATAATATTAAAATTCGCGTTTTTTGATGTAAGATCAATTTGAACTATAGTTTTCGGGCTTCAGTCGAATTCCATGGGATTTTTTGTGTTTTTTTATTGATATAACATAGAGCCCTCTTTACCCCCAAAATCTCAAACTTGTATTGCCCGGCTCTAACTCACTTGCAAATATTTTAAATTGCGAGGAACTCTTTATTCTGAGAGAGATAGCTGTGGAACTAGGTAGGTTCTGGAGTCAAGTGTGATTTTGGGGCTGCCAGAAACGAGGAAGTAGAAGCCCCCAAAATTCTAATTTTTACTACACTTGGGATAATTTATCCCGGTTCGCCGACCTCTACAGTAAATTCTCTGAAATATTAAGTATATGGTCCTTATCTTTGATTCTGTTAACTTTTACTACTTATTCGTAGTTAGGACCTTTAAAAACAGGTGTTTTTTGTTTTCGTCTTCGACATAATGTAATTTAGTTCGTTAAATATTCTGATGTAATTGTTATTTAGTTCTGATGGCGTCAACAGTTGTTATTTCAAATTATGCATCGATCGATGCCAACTACTGGCATAAGGCCAGCCTGCTACACGTGGTTTTTCATCTTGTCATTATTCTTTGTATAAGACCGTTTTCATTTTCTTTTGTCAATAATAATAATGTTCAATTTCCGGTAGAAATAATAATCCATCTATCGTTTGGTATAATAAATTCTCAATTATTGTTATTGGTCAAATTTTTCCGACTAACCTCAACTTTTGGACAAGTCATGTCCGTTCTATTTAATTGGTTCGGCGCGCCAAAGCACATTTCCATTCAGTCTTTCTTTCGTCCACCCGCTCCTCTCTTCGGGCTATTAATTTATTTATTTTCCTAACCATGTAGGTATTGTTCGATCTATTCAATACAATTTTTCGATTAATCTTTTTTTTCCTATTACTAACCTCCTCACTATTTGATTTCCCTTACCATATGTTCAATTATTTTTAATTTCAACCCAATTTTGTCAGGGTGTGAATTCATGAAATTTGGTTTGTATTCTGTCACTGAAGAAAGTAAATACCTTGTTCATATAGGATGTCTTGAACCAGAAGAAAACAAGATATTTTAACAAAATTAAATTTTTTCAAATCTATTTAAAATACCAATATAAATAAAACTAGTGGATCTACAGATACCGTAAACTCGGACTCAATACCTGAAATTTATTATTTTTAACCGACTTAAAAAAAGGAGGAGGTTCTCTATTCGACTGATTTTTTTTTTGTGTCTATGTTACCTCATATCTCAGCCAATTGTGAACCGATTTTGAAAAAGATTTTTGCATTGGGTTCAGTCTACCTTCCGATTGGTCCCATTTTTTTCTTAGGTATTAGACCTTTTTTGTTTGTTCAGGCCTAACTTCTTTGTTTATGAACCGATTTCGATGATTCTTTTTTATTGGAAGGGGATATCTTAGGGATGGTGCCATATTAATTTGGTCAAGTTCTGATGATAGGATCACTATTAATAACATCACTAAAAAGAGAAAAATAAAAAATTTTTAAGAAAAAAATAAAACCGACTTCAAAAAAATTAAATGCAACGAATAAAATACACTAAAAGGTATAAAATAATTATTATCTTATTTAGTTACAACTAAACGTACGAAATATTAACATGAAATTACTTTTGAAGTCGGTGCCTAACATATACCTTTTATGAATCGCACTCGACGGATCTTACTTAGTACGTTTGGTGGGTACGCTCGCTTTATAGGTATAGTTTGTTTGGTACCGACTTCAATAAATAATTTCATGTTAATATTTCGTAGTTTAGTTGTAACTAAATAAGATAACAATTATTTTATACCCTTTAGTGTATTTTATTTGTTGCATTTAATTTTTTTGAAGTCGGTTTTATTTTTTTCTTAAAAATTATTTTTTAACGATACAAGAGTCAACCGGGGACTACAGAGGTTGTACCTTTTTTGGTGCAACTTCTTGTATCAATATTAATTACGAAAAATTTCCCCTGGATATGAAATTTTATTTTAGAATCCAAATCAAATAATTACTCATAAGGGGAGACCCTTTGTAAAATTTTCTCCCTTGACAAAAGTTGCAAAAAAATATTTATGTAAAAATATTTTAACGGAATTATATTTTTTTATCTCTATATAGAATACTTATTTAAATTAAACTATACTTTTTGTGAAAATGAAATTTTATTTTTTTAACAAAATATATCATTTTTTTTATGATATTTTAACGAAATTATAATTTTTCATCTATATAATAAAATATTCATCTAAAATATCATTTGGGTTTTATTTTAGTCGCAGTGCTGTATAAGCCTTCTAAAGGCTAAAGAAGTACTGTTTTAATGAGTATGAGTTAATATGTATAAGCACGATTCTACAGCCCCGAGAGGAAACCTTTTCATATTCAAATGAGCGCATATATGTTGCCTATCTTCAAGGCGCTATTCTGAAGGCGTCAAAATCAAATTAGAATTCGCATTTTTTTTTTTTATAAATTTACAATCGTTTATTTTTATTTATTTATTTATTTTATCTATAGTTGGTAAATGAGTCGACGGTAATGATGAAATTGCATTAAAAAGAGACAATATAGATTCGAAGGAACAATGGAATTGTCTCCAGACGAGAGGTGAATTTTTATTGCTATCCAATTCCACAGGCAAATAAAAATTCAATGAAACAAAAATAAATAAATAAATAAATGACATCAATGTCTTCTATGTAATTTTTTTTTCATTTGCTTCTATTCTTTCTTCTCTTTTGCAGGATAAGAAGAAAGGTTTCATTAACCGAATTTTCATTGATAAATAATAATAGTTATTCTGCTAGTGTACTCTAATAGTCATATTTTTTATCACTACACAAAGAAAAGAGTTTTTATATTTTTTTCATATTATTTAATTCTTTTCAAAAGAAACAGAAAAGGAAATATAAATTTTCTATAAGAAATAAAACAAAAAAATACAAACAAAAAATATATATATCCATCTATCAGTGGCGGTTAATGACTTTTCAACCATAGAATGAAGTCCAAAAAGTACCTTTCATTTTTTGAAATTTTATTTTAATTTTCACTTTTTTTTTAATTTCATTGAATCGGCATCATTTTCGTTATTTTTCAAATTTAAGAATAGATTTTTTAAAATATATATTTTATGACCTTCGCCTCAAACGAATACTGCTTTGTGTGAGTGAGGGTAGGTGTCAGAAATTAAATCTTGTGACTCCGCAGTCCCTGAGATGGAAATCGACCACCTATCACAATGAATCAGCCTGTCCAATAAGAAAATCTTAAACTTCCCCTAAATTTATTGCTTTAAGCAAGCTATAGCTTGCCTAAAGCACTCGTAGTTATTTTCGATCTTATATATTGAGAGTTGTTAAAAATGGATTATTCCAAAGATTCTCGAATCATCTTTATTTATTCCTTTTTTTGTATTATTTTTATTTTAATATTCATCAGCGAGAACAATTTTTATTCGACTAAAACTCGTCTGAACTGGAAAATATACCAGGCAGGGACTTCAAACCTTCTATCAGCACACTTTTCGGAAAAATCATTCATTTTAATTGTCCCTTAAAACTATGCGTTTCACTATAATCTTTCATTTCGAGAACCAATATACTTTTCAAAACAAAAAATGTTTTTTATAGAAATATTTGAAATAACGGATAATAATTTGCAAATTTGAAATTTTGAAGTCGACCTTAAATATTTATGAAAATACTTTAAATGTTGAAATTTTAAGGATTTTAAGAAATTCAAAATAAATTATTCTAGGATCGTCTGATCCCAAATATACGAAAATTTCTATAATTTGGATATTAAAATTTTTTTCTCAAAATCAGAAAATTCACAAGACTTGCCATTTTTTGTTTTGGAGAAAACTTTTTTGAGATATTTCAAATACAATATATTTTTTCAATTTCAACTTGTATTTTTAATTTAATTATTTATTAACTATTTATTTTATAATGAGATGTTTCATTTTAATTTATGCTTGTTAAGTTGATGTTTTTTTTTATTGGAAAAGTATTAGGGTTAGGCCATCCATCCCTGGTGGTATTAGAAATCTAGAAAAAATGCTCTAATATTTCAACGAAGATTTCTGACCTGGTTCAAGATAATTAAAAATTTTTTCAGACGAGTCGAGAATAAACTAGAGATTTTAATAATTTGTCTAGTCCCCTTCTGGTCTAGCAAAAAAATGTTTTTGTTCAATTTTTTATTAATATTTATTTTTTATTTACAGTGAAACACCTCAAATCTGAACCCCGGAAATCCGAAATTCCGGAAAATCCGTACGCAAAAAAGAGAAACTTATTTATTTAGTCATAAAACAATTATGTATATATTCTACATTATAATCTTCTTTTATATAATTAGTTGGAAAATTAACAAAGTACAGTTAGGATACCTAACAAAGTTTAAATGTGTCTACATACGTATGTCATCCAGGATTGAAAAACGGTAAAAGTTGGTTATTGAAATTCCTTAGGGTAATCACATTGCAAAAACAATTAGATAATAACAGAAACACACAAAATATCACTTAATCTTTCACTTGATATCAGTTATCTTCAATTGTCGAAGGTGCTTTCGGCTAATCCGAACAAATTAAAATCCGAACAGGCTACAGCTCCAATTAGTTCGGATTTGAAGGGTTTCACCGTATTTGAAGGTTAATTTCTTTTTATTGGTAAATGGTTAAATTGGTAATTATATTTTTTTTTATTAATTTATTTTATCAGTGTAAAATAAATTGGACATATTTTTCTTTGATTAATTAATTTAGGTAGATAAGAATATATACCTACAATTTAATAGAATATTCTACTTGTAATACTATTTTCTAAATTGGTTTTTCTATAACTATCTCCGAGGTTTCATCTCAATGAAGAATTTAATAAACATCTGAGGCCATTTTCTGCACCGTTAGCGCTCGCTATTTGGCCTGAAGCTGCAGCTGAAGACATACTTCAACTATTATTTTATTAGAACGATTAATAAGGATGGTCCATGAGTTAGTTACTTGTTCATTTGCCCAAGGGCACAAGCCGGGCACACCTGCCGCCCGTGCGAACACATTACGCCCATGCCAAGTTTTAAAGGGGCTGCAAAATGGCCAAAAGATCAACTACCAGTAGCCAATGCATTTTTCCATCCGTTTTCTATGTTATCTTTTAATTGAAGTATTATTTATCGACAATGAATTATGATTACGATTTTTTTTTCATTTATTCTAATTTGTAATAAAACATGATTAATCTTATCACTTCAATTTCCTGCTATGGATGGATTTAATAAAAGTTTTAATAGGACAAACCATTAAACTTTCAGGTTAGGATTTATCTTTGTTTATTTCTTTTTCTGTAAAGTATTATTTATATCAAGGATTATCATTTTCGAAGGTTAAAAGGATGAAAATTGTAATTAATTATTTAAATCCAAGAAAATTGGCTTGGAGACTTGAATGCATCGTTAGAACATTTAGCTGATGTGTAACGCAGAATTTATAAATTGTGATCATTTAATATTTTAATATTAGTTTTGTCATAAAACAATGATTTTTTCTCCCTAAATGATCGGTCGACTTTTCATATATAGTATAACAAGTGGAGGACTTGACCAGCGTGAAACTTTATTTTAATTTTGAATGAAAAAAACAAAGCGATTAGAGATTTCAAAATTTCGCCTGCAGTGTATACTCACTAAAAATTCACACGCAAACCCAACCCAAAAATAAATTCATTGAGACCGGTAAATTTAGATTTTTGAGGAGAAGTAGGCTACTGAAATAGTCCGTAAAATCTCGCGAATATTATTAAATGGTCAGGAAATAAATTAGCTTAAAGTTTTTTTTAGCATAAATGAGTTATTTTTATCATTATTATTAAAAAATTTGATATTACAACCAAAACCTTAATTAATAAAGTAAAGGGAGTGTAGTTTCACAGTGAATGAAATAAAACTCAAAGAGGTTTATACAAACTCAATATATTTCGGATTATTAGTCCATCATCTGGAGTTTACAGATTAAAAACTGATAAAGTAAAGATAGTGTAGTTCACAGTGAATGAAATAAAACTCAAAAATGTTTATACAAACTCAATATATTTCGGATACTAATAATTATTAGTCCATCATGCCATCATCAGGAGTTTACAATTTTTAATATGTAAACTCCTGATGATGGATTTAATAAAACTCAAAAAGGTTTATACTAACTCAATATATTTCGGATTATTAGTCCATCATCAAGAGTGTACAATTTTTAATCTGTAAACTCCTGATCATGGACTAATAATCCGAAATATAATGAGTTTGTATAAACCTTTTTGAGTTTTATTTCATTCCCTGTGAAACTACACTCCTTTTACTTTATTAATTAATATCATGTTTCACCTAAAACCTACATTACTTTTCCTAAGTAAAACCAATACCTTATTAAAATTTTTGAATTCTTGACTTTTTGTGATAAGTGTAAAGCGCTGGTATTATGATTAAAACTTAGTGGTATAAAGAGATAATCTTTTATCAGAATTTTGGGAATTATTTATTGTTTTCAGACATTGCTAGGTCTAGGCAATTTGTTGAAAAAAGTTATATTTTTGAAGAAGCTCAAGGTTGATTGTTATCAAAAAAAATTTAGTCTTTTTGATTATAAGTTGATTCTTCCATATTTTACGTAGAGGTTACCATTAATGGTCAAAACATCAAAAATGGAATGCAATAAAGTTATTCTTCTAGTTTAGATAAGAATCGATCGTTATTTTTAATTTTAAGCCGATTCCTTCAAGTCTTCAGAAATGGTTACCAATGATAATAATCGAAACGTCAAAAATCCAAAGTATAATGATTATTCCTCAAGTATATTAGATGAGAATCGATGGAAATTTTTGAATTTAAGTCAACATGGCCTTCAAATAGCCAGTGATATCTGATTAATTATAAAGGAATAAATATATATTTCAAGTGATTTTGGAAAATGTTTAGCAACGATCCGTTGCAATTTAACTACTTCTAAATTATAAAATGAAATCTGTAATAGTGCTTTAATTTATAATCAGATTGCGAACAGATAAATATTTGTTTGAAATTGGGCTCACCTCGATTGATAATATTTCTTTCCATCAATAATATGTTAGTAAAGTGAAATTTTTAAATCATTAATTATTTTTAAATATGAACAAAAAAAAACATAAACAAAAAAAAAATGATTCAAAAATATCAAATTTCTTGAGTTTGGGTTTCATTACAGATTATCGGTCCCTCTGGTCTTTCTTTTTAGGTCAATTCATTCTTTTCGAAGGTATTGTATTTCCAATCTACCATCTCAGATCGGTATCGAATGGATTTTTTTGTGTTTTGATTAATTTTCCAAATTAACCCCTTCATTTTAAGTGACTTTCGGATTATCCATCTCTTTTCATATTCATCTTGACGTATGACTCAAGATCAGCGCTGATAAAATTCTTTCTAAAGAAGAAAGAAGGATAATAAAAATTTATTTTCAGACAAAAGCTATAAAAAAATAAATAAATAAAAACTACAATTCACTGGCAAATAATTGGTCAGATGATACGATGTTACTTTTACATCAGGAGGAACCACGAATTATAATAAAAACAATAAATCATCCAAAGTCAAACAAACTAATAATGGCTGGTTGTGTGGCTCAATAAAATTTACGCATGCCAGGAAGAAGAATAGAAAAAAAGGAAGACAATACCTAAAGCTGCTTGGATGGTTTAGCGTAGAGCATTTTGTTTATTATAAAGAAAATTCCAAATAGATATTCAAAAGAGATATCATTTGTTTTGAACATTATTTTTCACTTAAAAAAGTAATTATGTATTTAAGGGAGTTCGGGACATCTTATCTATCTAGTTGATCTTCGAAAAAATATTTTGTATTTCTGCAGAGTGACAACGTCGGCCTACTAAATTTTTTAATAAAAAAATTGTTAATAATGAGGTTAATTTCGAATAAAAATCTTTGTTTTGATAATATTAATAAAAAGAATATTGAGATAAATTTTTTCTCATTATAAAAACATTTATTTAACACAAAAATGATTTCAAGAAATAGAGTTGGAATTCTACACTAGTGCTTTTGATATATTCTGTTGGCTGCAAATAACTTTTTATTTTTTACATTTATGAATAACTAATTAACTAGACTGTCAAATCTATTGAAAAATGTATCATTCGATTCATAAAAGTTGAATTATTGATCTGTATAAATTTGTTGAAAATGGTATAATTTGTATAGAAGTTATAGCCCTTTTAAAAGCTCGGTCCATTTACTTCCATGTTAAAAGGACAATTTTCAATCATTTATTTCTCGGTAATGGGACAGACGATCAACTTCAAATTTCAGGAATAAATATTTAATACATCAATGATTTGATGGTAAAAATTTGAGAATTTTCTTATAAAAATGATAAACAGTCACGAACCCCATTAAAGACTTTGCTAAATAAAATTTTTAAAAATGCAGTTTTCCATAGATTTAGAAAATAGAAAATTAATTATATGCTGGAAATAGGCTAATTTAATAAAAAAATTAGTTTATTTATCCCATAATCGATAACAGAAAAAAATTTACGACAAAAGAGTGAGAGAATATTTTCATGTATATTTTCGAGTAATAAACAAAAATGTTAGGGAGTCAGGTTGGTCGAGTGGGTAAAGTAATAGCTTCTTGGACAGGAGACCCGGGTTGAAATCAGGCTCGCTGCAAAAAATGTGTCCGGTTATAATCTGGCTCCTACTCAAATTTTCACAAACTCTCATCCCATTCATATACATTAAAAGAAAATAATATTATCACATAGGAGCTGAGTACCCTGTTAGCACACTTGGTCTAGATATCTAGAAGATGTTTTCTAGACATCTTAAAGACAATACGAGTTAAATAAGGCATCTTCTAGAGCGAGTGTGCTATCTGGTAAATGGGCATTGTTTCCGAGGTAATATATATATATATATTTACAAATTCGTAAGTCTATAGAAATTTTTTTCTTCTTCCAAAGTTGAAAAGAAGGAAAAGTGATGCAATTTTCAAATGCAAAGTTTCGAGGCATAGACATAAATCTTCTACAAAATAACAGTTTCTCGTCGATCTTGGGAATATTAATCATCAAAACATAATTGAATTTAAAGGGAATTTGTGGGTTTTTTTTATAGAATTATAATAGTAGGTTTTGTGTAACAAAATTATAAAATTTGTGTAATATTAGGCACGCAATATTTTTTCAATTTTCTTGACCCAATGTTTTATGGCATAATAATTGCAGTCAGGCATTTTCTATAAATTACATAATTTCATACTTGGATCTTCTCTGAATTTTCAATATGTAAACTAAGTTAGTCAAAACTTCTGAAACGTTACTTTTTCAATCCTCGTTTGATTGGTAATATATATTTTACGATAAACTTCAATATTATTATAATATTGTTACTTTATTATTTGCCACATTTTTACTTATAATAAATAATTTTTTATAAAAATTGAAATAATTTCACGTCACATGAGCCTAGTCAGGTAGAAAATTTCGTATAGCTATTATATTCAAGGTATAATAGTAATCCGAAGAGTGAAGGCAGAAGACGAATCATTTCTACACGCAAACATCAATTACTAGCACTCAGAAAGCAAAATAAATAATTGCTCTCGTGTTTTTGTTGTTTGTTGTTTTGATTGGTTTGGCTAGCTTTGTGAAAAATCCCACTCGATAAGATTCTCGCAATGGAAATTAATCGAGATGAAAATGAAAATTACATCATGTCTCACACCTTGATGCGAAAAAGTTTCAATTAAAACCAATCAGATAGAAGAAGAAATAAATATCTATATATAGACATCATTAAAAGAGATTTTCGATTGAAAATCGAATTAATAATTTTAATAATTAAAACATTGCTGGAGCTTAGATTTTTGTAAAAAATGAAATTTTTATATTACAAATTAAAATAGAGCACCACATTTCGATCACAAATTAAATCTGTGTTCACAAGGAAGCAATTATAGGCTTAAATAATTAATTAATAATAGAAAATAAAAATGAGCTGCTACTTGTTGAGATTATGTACAGTCTGAGCTAAAATTAGCAGTAATGAACTTTTTGGATTCATACTCACTTAATTAACTTACTACCCATGATATGAAATCCTAATAAAAAGTTTTAAAAAGTAGAAATCCGTTAAATAATTCATTTTCAATTTGTCATTGTCGTTATACATATATTTAATCTATATTAATCAAATAGAATGTTCCGTCCGTAGGCCAAGCTTGAATCATTTGCCAATAGATGGCAGTGCTACCGCGTGAATTATTTATTATATGTTATAGTCAGGGTAGCCGAAAGCGGGCGTCGCAGCTAATTGAATAATAAAAAACTTTTAAAAAACAACATGTTTTTTCTGATAAATCCAATAACTTGTGATTTCATCACACATCATATACGAGATAACCTAACAAAAATTAAAAACAAAAGCACACACCTTTAACTGATACTGAATGTGTTCTCAAGAGCGAGAAAATTAACAATTGTGAGGTTATGAATCAAACTTAATGTACACTCAAAACTAAAATTAAAAGTTTCTTAACCTCATACTATTTTGCATGACATAAAGCCAGAATAAAAAGTACTAATTTTTGAAATAGAACAAATAAAATAAAATAAATTTTCAATTCGAAGTTTATTTTTATTTTAATTAAGAATGATATACCTACCTATAATAAAACAAGAAAATTTCAAAATGAATGAATCAGCTGAGCTTTAAAATTTTGCATAATCGATTCTCAAATTGCATTGTTGCTATATACATATATCTAATTTAATCATAAAAAATATGCTAAAGAACTCTTTTTTCTTCGGTAATGATTTCAACAGCTTGTGATTGCATTTCTTTTTTTTTTCTTAATTTAACCAAAGCGCATAGATCTTTCATCTCTGCTATCGCTTGAAATCGATTTAATTTATGATGTATAATTATATACATAAAATTATACCCTTAATTGCAAATCTTAATAAAAAATATTAATCAATTAATATGAACAACAGCAATGGAACGTTATTATTTCGAAAGCAAACTATTTCTATCTACTACCTTAATATTATAAACTATACTAGGCTGGCATTGAACAATAATATGCCCACCGCCCTCTTCTTCCCGACCTCCTATCCAGCGATAACTAATTCTTAACCGATGAATAGATCCACCTGACACCTCATTTAGCTTAACAAGAGCGGGAGACGCTATTTTACTTGTTATTATTTTTTTGTATCAATAAAAAAATATAAAGTAAAAACAAATTCGTTTTGCTATCTCATCGTTGAAGATCAGCTAAAGGAGCAAGAAGGCGCCAATGGACCAATTATGACAGGTGAAAGTAATCAGTTTCGCATATATATTTGAACAAAGTTTGCCCTCCAGGGATCTGATAAGAATTGATATTAATGAAATGTAGCATGTATACACTAATTCTAATATACAAGGGCCCTTTAAGATGAAAAAAGCTATTTTATGACCATCTTATAATTTTTTAAGGACCTTATTTTAAGTTAAAGATACCTTAGAATGTATCGTCACGTTTTCCAAAGAATATATTAAAATAAAGTACTACAATTCCCATTCAAATGTAGAGACCGTTCAGATGGTCATTGTATGGCCCCTAATGAAATATAATCACTAGTCCTTCAATTTTTAATGATTTTTTATTTTACTCCAAAATTAATTATTAAATTCGAAAAGTCAACAAAACAATTTTTTTTAATTAAAAATTTATCAATTTGAATAAGTAGTACACTGAAGAATCAAAAAAACCTGGCAAGAGTGAAACCAAAAAGACAATGTCATCTAGTTCGAGATCTAGAGCTGCAGAGAACTCTGGTTTAGTTGCTTATCTTGGCTTGGTTAATTCTCAAATTTTCCCAAAGAATCATTAGAAAATATTCAATCATTTTTACATTTAAAGTAATTTAATGTTTTAATGAATATGTAAATTGTTTTTTGCTCTTTGATTTTGATTTTCATAAAATTTTCAAAATTGAAATTAATACGGTGTACCATCATGGCGGTGACTTCAATTTTTCTACCGCTCTTTTCATTACCTTCATACCTTCTTTTTACAATGAATTTTACGATGTCATTTAGTTCAAGCACTCGAGCTGCAGAGAACTCGGGTTTAGTTGCTTATCTTGGCTTGGTTAATTCTCAAACTTGCCCAAAAAATCATTAGAAAAATTCAAGTATTTTTATATAATATATAAGTATTTTTACATTTGAATTTAATTTAATGTTTTGATATGAATATATCTAAATTGTATTTTGCTCTTTGATTTTTGTAAAATTTTCAAAATTGAAATTAATACAGGGCGGTGTACCATCATGGCGCTGACTTCAAATTTTTCATTACATTCAAACCTTATTTTTACAATGCATTTTTTTTTTAAAGCGGAAAATATTGAGTGTATATTTCGAAACAGTAGTCGATGGTTATTGTTTTAATATACTTTCTAAATACTTTCAATAATATTATAATTTCTTAACTAATAAGCGAACAGAATACTGTGATTTATTAGGATGTAAAATAAAAAGCACGGCAAATATATAAATCATCATTGCGTTAGGAAAGAAACAAATAACTGTCCGCAGCCGTTACGAAACAAGATGAACTAGAATCGTCCCATAAATCAAATCTCATGAAATGCATAGCTAATTTCTAGTAAGCTCATTATGCTATTATAAGAGTAATAATAATAAAATCAAAATTATTTTATGTAAACGCTTAAATGTATTGAATGATGAACATATGAAACAAAATTTACTCAATAAGTATATATGAATGGGATGCAGTAGGATTACTAAATTCTCCTAAGGGATGCTACAATGCTGGAAGATAATTTAAGTTAATTTCAAAAGCAGTTTTTTTAATTACAATTTTGTCATAGTTATAGCTACATACATATCGTCGCCTTAGAGAGTAAACCTGCTAACTCACAACAAAAAAATTTTACAGTGGAAAGAAAAAACAATATTGTTGTTATGGAAAAAAATATTTTTCACATTTTTTCTCTACAACTTACGATCGTAATTTTAAGTAGACTTGGACGATGCTGCATACTCTTTTCTCTTTCTAACGGTATTAATATGTCATATATGTTAAAAATAGAGTTAGCGGGTTTACACTGCTTAGCCGACGATATATTTTAATTAATGTTTTGCAAATTATATACTAATTCAGTGACATACACGGAAAAAAACTAAGAAAGACCTCCCCCCCCCGCGTCAAAATTATCTAGCTTACAAATATTATTATAATTATTATTAAAAATTCCCTAAATGTAAAATTATTTCAAATATCCCAATATTTTTAGTATTAACATACCTTTATGTAGGTATCATTATTTAATAATATTGTATTTAATTCTTTCAGTAAAAAATGGACATCTTCTGGAAAAAACTATGGGTATATAACTTCAAAAATTATCATTATGTTTAATTAAATATAGTACAGTAAGTAACTTATCAAATGTTCTATGACTTTGGGCTTATGTTATTAACAAAGCCCAGTATAAATGTTAAGAATTAATGGATGGCGTTTCAAAGATATTATTAAAGATATGATTTTATGCACACATCCTTGAAAATTGAGCCCAAGTGGCAAAAACGAAACTCTAGGAACATTGGGAATAGCTAAGAAATTTTAAACCAAAGTGCTATGGACACTTTATCGTAAAATTCTAGCAGTGGCGTAGCCACGAGGGAGTTTTGGTGGTCAGAACCCCCCCCCCCCAAGAGCAGGGTTCATGGAATGAGTAACGGCAACGACAAACCGTTTCTTATGGCAAACTAACAATAATTTAATATATTTCATATGTTTAATCAAGAATTATGTTATTTTTTAATTTCTTGAACTACCTATTTGTTTTAATAAAAACAAAATCCCACTAAATAATTTGTTTTGTGGATTGACTCCCCCACCCCATGAAAATTTTCTGGCTACGCCACTGTTCTACTGTCGACTGAAATATTTTACACTTCCTTATACTTTATAATTTTTGCATATAATAAAAAATAGAATTTTGATAAAATCAATTTTTTGTAAAGTCCAGACCAACACTTTTTTTAAATATAGTTTGATGTGATTAGGGGAAAAGGGTCTAGAATCACAGGGACACAAATTCGGAACATTGAATAAGAACCGATGCTAGAATCTTTGGCTTTAAAAAAACAAACACTAAGCAATTAGATGTATTTTCTTAAAGCGATTCGACTTAAGGATTTTCGGGACTGTTTATCATTTTTATAAGAAAATTCTCAAATTTTTACCATAGATTCATTGATGTATTTAATATTTATCCCGAAATTTGAAAGGGATCGTCTATCCCAAGAAATAGATTATTGAAAATTGTCTTTTTAACATGTAAGTAAATGCACCGAGCATTTAAAAGGGCTATAACTTCTATACAAATTATACAATATTCACAAATTCATACAGATCAATAATTCAACTTTTATTAATCGAGTGTTACATTTTTCAATAGATTTGACAGTATTGTTAATTATTTATTCAAAAATGTAAAAATAAAAAATTATTTGCAGGCAACAGAATATAACAAAAGCACCAACTCTATTTCTTGAAATCGTTTTTGTGTTAAATAAATGTTTTTATAATGAGAAAAAATTTATCTCAATATTCTTTTTATTAATATTATCAAAACAAAGATTTTTATTCAAAATTAATGTCATTATTAACAATTTTTTTATTAAAAAATTTAGTTGTCAGACTTTGTAACTCTGCAGAAATACAAAAGATTTTTTCGAAGATCAACTAGATAGATAAACTGTCCTGAATTCCCTTAATACACTCAAACTGCACTAGGGAGTACCGAACATGCGTATTTAACAATTTTGTTGAGAAATTTCAAAGTAGGCATGCTCTGTACGCTCGAAAGCGGTGCGAGTCCATCTACTCAAATAAGAGTCTCCACTTAGGTAGCATATGTAGCAATTGCACTTTTGCAAGAAGTATTAAGTAAAAATAAAAAATAGCCAGAGCGATTAATATCCTATTCTGAAAGTAATTATATCCCATAGATAATGCCTTCTACGATTAAAAATAAATTACGATGTTTATATTTGATATGTCGTTTGGAATGTACCCGCGGGCGATGATGTCGAATCCGATGCATAATTTTAAAGTCACTTTCACAAAAGGAGACTTTAACGCACGAAAAAAAATATATTCGTTTAATTTGTTTTCATATTTTAATTAACTTCTTTTTTGTTTACGAAAAATCAGTAGATCTCAATCGTCAAGGTTAAAAAATTAAACTTAGATTAAATAATTAAAATATAATTAATATAGAATCTATGAGAAGGAAAACAAATTGATGGGAAATTTTATTTTCCAAAAAAAAAAAAAAAAAAATATTTTAAATAAAAATGAAATATTTTCTAATTATTCGATGAAAATAACCTTCAAGAAAAGTGAAAGAGTTAGGATAAAATCAAATTGAAAAGTTCAATGACGAGATTCCATATAATAATTACCACCAATCGATGGATATTATGGAGTCGAAGAGTTAGATAGCCATCGATCTCCGGCTGTCTCGGAATTACCTTCTGAAGATTTCTTAATTCTATTATTTGAATGGAAGTAATACATACTCATTACTCTCTTCATTGTGTCCAGAAACAGACATCGAAATCATTACGAAGCATATTTGAAAAAATATGCACAAGTCATTAATAACAAATATTTGATAAATTGAAAGAACAATACAGAGAATGGTGAATGAAAATATTCGCCCTGAAGGAGCAAACATTTATAAATAAAATGGGACAATTAGTTTCTTTGAATGCACCTGTAGAATAATGTGTTTATACATTGTACCAGAAATATCACTATCTTATATAGTAAGCATAGGACAGGGGTGGTTAGCCTAAGGCGCATGCGCCAAATGTGGCGCATTTCATCAGAACATTTCTCAAGTACCCAAAGCCCATATTACCGATTTTTTGTTCTATTTCCTTTCATGAGAAATGAATAAAATGTACTTGAGTTATATGACACATATGAACTCGTATTTGAAAAAATTAGCTCATGATGCAAATTAGAAGTCATTTTTCTATCTAGCCAAAAATTTTCCATACTCATTTGACTTAAAATAAAAGTGGACGCTTTGAATTTTGAATTTAATTAAAATAAGTACTCAATTTTTTAATTTTATCCTGTTAGCTCACTTGGTCTAAAACAGGGCTGTCCAACACGCGGCCCAGGATAGCAATGAATGCGGCCCGACATAAAATTATTAACTTCCTTAAAATATTGAGATTGTTATGTTACTGGTAAACATATCTGATACAATTTGACATGATTTTTTTCTAAAATAAGAACAAATTGGAAAATGAAAATCGCCCTACAAGTTTTCGAAGAATAAAAGCCAGATTTTTGAAAAAAATAATCACACACACACAATTTTGGCATATTTGAACAATTTTTACAGATTTAAATATTTTACGTGCAAACTTTCTGATTGAAAATATGGAAATGAAAGAAAAATTTAATAATGTCTCTTTATTAAAATTTTATAAAAATTACTACTCAGAACAAAAAAAATATTTATTCACTTTTACAAATATGAATTTACATATACCTACGTCAAGCTATTTTTGAGAATAAAATTCATTAAAAGCAAAATTATAAGCTCAGGTAAAAAATAACAAGTTTCGAATATTTAAAAAATTATTTTTCATCTCGTATTTCCTTTTTTTTAATATTTATTATTTTAGTGAACATTTAAGGGAGATAAACGCCATACCAGATATAGTCGACTGGGTCGGTATTAGAAAAAGAGAATGGGCAGTTAATGTAGATCGTTTGGGAGAGGACCGATTGGCAAAAGTAGCAAAAGAATGTCGTCCCCAGGGTGTAAGAAGCCAAAAAAAAAGATGGAAAGCGGGGCTAAATGTACACCCTGACTAAAAATCGAATGGAACAACGTCCTTCATTTGGAGAAACAGGCGCAGGCCTATTGAGAAGATTAAGAAGAGAAGAAGAAGATTATTTTAGTAATTAAAACTTTATGAAATGGTAAATGATTTAAAAACAAAATCCTGAAGGAAAAAACTCAAAGATTATTATTATGCTATGACATGTTTTCTACTTTGACATGGTGGATATCATTATTCTACATTATTAACTATCTTTTTTTGATTAACAAATAATATCAATTGAATTAGTATATTTCGAGCGGTGAACCGCGACCTAATATCGTGTACACCTACTTCCACTTCCACTTTTCGTATGGGCATTATCTAATGAATTCCAAAATAATTCCACATAATTCCAAAGACACGTGTACACCTAATTCCAATCACCGTTCACCCCTCGGTATATTTTATATGCGGACAGAGGCATTTGTTTTTTCTTCAAATGCGGCCCATGTAAGCCAAAAGGTTGGACACCTCTGGTCTAGAACATATTTTCTAGACACAGGGAGATCTTCTTCAAGACAACCTAAAGACAATAAGAGCTGAATAAGACATATTTTAAGCGAAATGTGGTATATTCAAGTAATATATAAGCATTTTTTTGATATATAAAGAAAAGTATTTTCTACTTTTTAATACATGTTTGAATTAAATAGTGTTTTTTAAGAATTATTATGTTTTATATTCAAAGATTTGAATTATAATTAAAAAAGTTTCTTATTTTTGCATAGTTTGGTCAACGTCTATAATATATATATATATATATATATATGTTTAAATTTATTTTATATAACATTTAATTATTATGATACTATGATAAAATAAATATCACGATTTTCAAAGGTCAAAACATTTACTTGAAATAATTTTTTGAATGGATGTCTTAATTCTAATCTTCAATTTTTCGCCAATTTGTGATTAAGGAAAGGTGCATGAATAATACTTTTCAAGTTCAAGTACAAAAAGCTGATGAGTATAAATTCTGTCGGCGTGCCCCCTCCGCCCCCACTGGCCATCAGGTGCCCCCATGAATCTTCACGATTCGACATCTGACCTTTTCTCCACTTTGGCTCGTTTTTCGATTTCACGACTGGGTAGGCAAGCCGAAAAGAAAAGAATCATTCATCGCGCCCTAATGGTCATATTTAGCGACGACAACCTTCACACCTACAAAATTTCGATTTTTTTTTTGTGATTAATTTTACAATAAATCATAAGTTTGAGAGACGTTCAAGGCGATTGGAAAAAAATAAAAGAATCACCAATTCTTAATATAATTTTCACAAGATCATAAATTTCGTTTCTATCGCGAGTTCATTTGTCCATAAGAATTGTGCGCCGTTTATTTATTACCAATGCTATTCCTAATATGAATAGACGAGGGAATTTACTATTTTTTTTTTTCAAAAAAAGCACTAGTAAATCATTTTAAATCTAATTTTCCTAGGCACGTACCAATAAAGTTTTTCGTGGGGGCCATATTTTTTTTTTTTTTGAAAAAAAATAATATAGTCAATAGGACAAAGGAATTGATAAAAAAAATGTCTATATACTACGTGTTAATAATTTATGTCAGTGTCCATAAGCAGTCGAGTGGGCCCAAACACTAGCGGAATTTCCCGAAAATATTTTAACAAGCTCCTAGCCAGGGAATTTTATATTTGAATCCACTCATTCAAAGGTTTCTTATATATAAATTAAATAATTGTCTAGGCCCATATATAGAGGCAAAGACAAAAGAATTAGACAAAATATACTGTAAAAAGAATCAGGGACAATTTAGTTAATACAGAAATATGTACATAATCTGTTATATCTTATATACTATATATAAGAGCCTAGATTAATTTGTAACAAGGCTGAGAGAATTTTCTTTAAAAAAATTACCCTCTTGCCTAGAATCGAACCGACGAACTCTTGAACTAAGGGCATCACACCAATGCAACATTAATATTTATATCTTGATTTCTGTTACTAAAACTATATATTTTTGATTTAGACTTTGTGTAGAGATAATATTGTATTCATTTGAACTCGAATGAAAATGAAAAAAACACCAATAGATTTTAAATTAAGAAACATTAAATATATATTAATTAACGAGGTAAATTTGAAATATAATTGTCAGCTCGGATTTTAAACTGATGGCTCCAATCGATTTTCATTAACCAGGCAAATTTGAAATATAATTGTAATTTGGACTCGAATTTTGAAATGAAAGACTCCAATTCATTTTAAATTAAGAAACATTAAATATATTGATAATTATTCCTCCCCCCCCCCTCGCCACTCAAAAATTAAAGAGGCGAAACTTTTAAGAGACGATGTATTTTCGGTAGTTTACGGGCATACATTTGGAGTGTGGTTTTTTAAGAGGAATAAAATTTTTGGACCGAGACGCTGCTCGCCAGCTCACCAGCCCGGAGGGCCGAGGTTCGAGGGCGTGCCGGAGGCACGCACGAAAAACTCGTAATTATATAATAATCATTGTTGCCTGATGAAGCCAAAAAAAAAATTGGCGAAACATTGTGTAAATCGATGAGAATTGTTTGATTTGCTACTTTCCCGTCCAAATACCTGCTAACATACTTATTTTATATTATATTTTAATGAATTTACATTTATTAAATAGAAAAGGCTAGATACTAGATGATTTCGAAGAGGGAGATTTATAGCGTTCACAGGTACATCTCTGCATTTATTTATCCAAAATCAGTTGTTTTTTAATTCTGAATTCAAGAAATCAAATTTTTCATCATAATAATCTATTTGAATTTAATTTAATTATCATTAAACATTAAATACTAATCATTTCAGCACCAGATGTAGTTTTTCTACAATCCTATGTGTTTTATTTATCGTGGAAATTTTAATTCAGACACACTGTAAAAGAGACAAACAAAAATTTTGAAATTTTTTTCTCCACGTTTCAGTCATTTCAAAAAAGAATCAACGGGATTCTACATTTCGGCCGATGAAAAAATAGTAATTTAAACGTTCAATCCATTTTTTTTTTTTAATATATTTATTTAATTAATAATTTTTTTAAGAATATAGATTATTAAAATAATTTTCGAAACTTAATTTATTACTTAACTTTTTAAGAAGAATTAGATTAATATATCGAACTACAGAAGATTTAATTTAGAATATTAAATTGAAAAAAATGAGATAAGATTGTTTAATAATCTGTAGATGATTGAAATGGATGCAATAATAAATTGAATATTTTGACTTGACTTCCGCCTTTAGCCTCAGGTTATGTCTGTTCTCTTCGTGTCTTTGAGAGTTTGCGTGTAATTTGGCACTTTTTCACCTCAGTGGAAAAGATTTCGTCGTGAACCATTTAAATCAACACTGAATTTGTATGTTGCTAACGGTTAATTATCTCGTTTCATGTTTCAAAGTTTCTTCGCAGATGTACCTCAGGGGGCCTGTCTGCTTTCCCTTCAGGGCTTAGGCTGTTCAGGTCATTAGAGGATATGGGGCCATCAGCCCCCCCGGGGCCAAGCCCGCAAGTTTGGCAATCATAAGAGGAATTATACAATCTTTAGTGAAAAAGTCATCAGGAAGGTAACAAAAAGTATCCGAAAATTTTTTATTATATAAAAATTTAAATATTTAATAATTGAATTAAACTTTCAATCAAATGTCAGATTCTATTTGTGTGTCAATCTAAGAATAATAAATAGCTAAAACATAGTGAAAGAGAATTTTTGTTTAATTTTCAGGATTTATTTAAAGATGTGAAAAATCAGAATTGAGCTTTTTAGTATTTTTTAAAAATATTTTGACATAATTCGGGTGAATGAAATTTCTAATTTTTGTTTTTAAAAATGACTAATTCTAGTTTAATTTAAATATTAAAATATTTTGATTTTATTAAATTACAAAACTAAATTTTTAAATGAAATTACTTTTTAAAGGGAAAAATGTGTAAATTTCAAGTAGATCGAAAAAAAAATGAAAAATTTCAAAATTTCAAATTGAGCCTTTAAATATTTAAACTATTTTATTTTGATTAAACATAAGCTATTCATACAATTTCAATTATTTCGCTTTTTTAGTGTAAATACTATGATTTACATATTTAAATAACTAAGAATTTGTTTTCAATTATTTTTAAAAAATAGTCTTATTTCAAAATATATATTTTTTTTATTAATAATAACTATTTTCTGGCAAAATGGGTTTTACCCGATTAATACAATATAGTATTATGTAAATTTGAAAAAAATTAAAAACTCGGATTTGTACATTTGAAAAAAAAAGCATTATAGCCAACATTTTTTTATTAAACTATTTTATAATACAAATAAATTTTGAATCGAGTATTTAAGTATTTGATTTAATTTTATAAAGAAAAAAAATATGGCATAGGAAGGCCAATTTAGACCTAGTATTTATGACTATATCTTCGAAGGAATCAGGCACAGTCAAAACATGAAGTTAATTCTGAAAAAAACATTTGGAATCTCTACCCGCATGTTATTTTTAAAAATTATAATTCATAATGAATGAAAAAAACTAATGATAAATCAGTAAGCAGTGTTGTTGCCAAATGGTAGGGTGTTGTTTGATTTACAACCCGTGGATTGAATCTCCTTCACGAGCACCATTGTGTCTTAGTACACTTGTGTGATGAATGTCCTGGGTGGGGACGAACTTTGTGCAAGACCTTCGTGGGCGCTTGGGAGTACTTAAGTGCCGGACGGGTGACCTTTTGTTTTGGTTCGACAAGGCAATCAGACCTAATCAAATATTCCTCTACTTAACTAGATTAGTCAATCAAAAGAAAAAAAAAACGAAATAGAAACTTCTGCTATAACTTTCTATTTAATAAAACATCCGCTTTGTGTTTGTGTTTCGGGAACAAGATTGATGAACCTTCATTACCGGGGTATTCTGCATGCTAACAAAAAGAAACCTCACTCTCAGAGATGGAACTGAGATAGATTAATGACAATGGCGGACTTTACGGAAATTTTTTCTAAAATTAAAAAGCAATACTGTGGAACCTCGATATAACGGACCTTGATACAACGGACAACATGTAAGCATTCGTAAACTGCACGCGACTGTACACTCGGGGAATCACCCGAGTCCCTTTGTCCAGATGTATATGGTAGTGACATATCATCCCGAATAAAGTGCAATTTTAAAGTGTAATTAGAATGTAAAATTGTTAATAAATAGCTTATTCAGAAAATTGATTTTCACATAACGGACTATATCGGACACCCCTTCTCCCGCATTGGTCCGTTATATCGAGGTTCCACTGTAATAAGCAGAATCAGCAGAATTTAAAAGATTTTGTTTTACCGAGAGAAGCCGAGTTGTTGATTCATAAAGAGAAATCAATGAGGCTGTCCTCTACTTGATACAAATAAATTTATACATAATGTATCTGTAAGAATTGTGAAAAAGTAAGTCGGATTTGGAAACTTTTCAGGATAGCAATTTCAAAGCTTAAACTGCTTTGTAAAATCCAGATTTTGAATAAAAAAATTCATTTATTTATGCCTCTTAGTTGATTATGTTTAACTTCGAAATCATTTGTGATTTTGAAATAATTTCTCATTTTTAGTTTTATAGCAATCATAGACGAAAAACTTAGCTTGCATCAATATAAAGTCGCAAAAAGAACCGAACAAATAACACACGAGAGCCAGGAAAAATTAATGGGGGTATCTAATTTTTTTTTGGGGGAGTCGGGGTGTTATCTACCCACTGAGGGGTTAAGAAAGTATGGATATACTCCTAGGAGTAGGAGGCATAACCTCCTTGATGCCCATTTGCTTTTTTATCAGAGTATTATTTTTAATAAATTTTCTTTTGAACGTTTTATTTATATTCTATAAGATGTTTACCGTATCATTTCAGGGGAGGGGATGGGGGTTGACACCCTAACCCCCCTGGCTGTTTCAGAGTATACTTGGATCTTCTTGGTCCAAAATTGATCTGGGTTCTGGAGCATAGTCCCCACAAGGGGGTCCAAGTGCAAAAAAAAAAAAAAAAAACCTGTCCGTCCAGGGCCCGGGTAGTGACGCTTTTTTTTAAAAGGGGGATGTTAGAAAAAAGGTCGTAGAGTGACCAAATTTTTCCACTTCATAAAAAAATACATACTTATTCCACAATAAGAGGCCCGCTTCAGATTTTGGGCCTCGGGCCCGAAATTTTATGTGGTGACCATGTTCTGTGTCTGTGTGACCATGTAGCTTTACCACACTAACATTTGAGATTTCAATAAATTGTTTTTTCATGTTTTTTGAAATCTCAGTAGATTAAAGGAATTTCCCTACTTGAAAGAGCAGATATGTTGGGAGGGTTAGCAACAGAATTCTTCTAAAAAAAAGAGAGTCCTGTTTTGGAAAAGTTTAGAAACTACTGACTTTTAAGAATCATATTAGTGTGGAGTTGGTGGTGTTTCACAAGTTATAATTTTAATAATGTTTCACTATAAACGAACACCGTGTTCACTAAATTCTATTTATAACAATCGGCTCAGAAGTTGTGAATTATTTATATGAACCATGGTAAAAGAAACACGACAAAGTTCGACAGCTCACTACAAGTCTCAATAATGAATTATTAGACTAATTTAAAATAAAATAATCTCTAATCCAAAACTGGTTAATTATTTACCTATTAGTTAATAGTAATGATTAATGAGTTTGAAATGATTAAATAGAGTAATCTTATTTATTAAACTAATAATCTCGTTGAGGTTTTTGTCTATTACGATTGATGGCTAGCTTATTTTTTTTTATCTATTAAATTTTTTCCCTAAAATAGGGGATTGGGGGGGGGCTGGCGCGTGCTCCTCGAGAAGCTGCTCGTCCGTGCGGAACCTCTTGCTGTTTACGTTCGTTGATTGCTTCTAATTCGATTGGCTTTTTCTTGTTTGCCTTGCGCTGCAAACATCCACCCATCCACCCACGCACACACATATTTATCACCTCAATCATTGGCTTCAGAAAAATTACGCGTTTTAGATAATTTTACTTAAGCTAAGAATTTAAATATAAAAATTAATTCAAACTATAGGTCGTATGGTGAGATTCACATTCAATGTAATTTCTGTACTAAAAATTTGTAAAAATGCCAGAATGAGTAGATCTAAGAACTAAAATAATGGTTCCTAAGCTAGGGGTATTTACCCCCATGAGGGTAAAATAGCTACTTGAAAGGGGTAATCAGATTAATTAATATATATTAGATGAAGGAGGAGGTATCTGCCAAAGTTGGATGCGCTGGGTTCAATAAAACACCCTGAATAAAACGTTTTGGACTGAATTTATTTGACCACATTCAGTTAATTGGGGGTTATCAATTAACTCAAGATGTGCCAAATAAATTCAGGCCTAAACGTTTTATTCAGGGTGTTTTATTAAACCCAGTGCATCCAACTTTAGCTGATACCTCCTCCATCTAATACCGTTTCACCACATCCACGAACTCTAAGAACACTAATTAATATATGTTGACGGTAACGGGTTCAATTTTTCACAGGGTTAATTTACCTAAAACTTAAAAGCTTAGGAAGCACTGAACTAAAATATTAAAAATGTATTCTTTTGTTCTTCTGAACAGAGAATTAAAGATGATAACATAGAGTGAAGAAACGTTTTCAAAAATGAACTGAAGAAAACTGAAGCTTTGGGGGTTCACAAAAAAAGTTCATTTTCAAGATATTTTGAAAAAATTAAAAAAGTACTGGAATAAAGTACGAATGTTTGTGGGCCAATATGTTCCAAAAACTAGACTTCATTTTGTTAAAGTAATGGTAGGTTTTCAATTTCATTTCAATCAGGTGAACGGTGTGGAAAAAAGGAATTCATTCATCCGCACAGACTAAATGAAAAAAATCGCACTTTTTGCCCTCTGGGCGAGACCCCATATAGTTTTTGGCAAAACAGGCACATGTGAAAATTCAAATTAAATGATTATTACAATTTGTGACTTAGATTGAGATCATGGGTTCTATAGTATTTATCTGAGAACGTTTTGAAGTCGCGAGACCGATCCAATTCTTTATCTGCTTCGCATTGGATAAAGTAAAAATGAGGAAATGAAATAGGCCTTTTTATTTTCAGATATATATTCTCTATATCATATATCGTAATGATATAGAATTTTAAATGTGAAGTATTGCGAACGCCTGTCTGGTTTGAGGGTAGGCATACCCTTAACTGATCTGCTAATTCAGTTGTCTATCTTGCAGGGGCTCCCATTATAAGAGGTGTGTCTATAAAGAAAATGAGTGATGTTGCTATAAGCAAACAGCGAGCGTGCTGCGACAGGTTTGAACATGATTGAGAGACTTCTTATTCTCCTCAATAAAATAGATTTGATCGAGTTATAAAACGTCAAAATTTGTAATAGACATTAGAAAGGATGCGAGAAATTGTTTTTTATTAGCACTTTTTTGTGATAACTCAAAATTTAAAATTTAAATTTCTCGACACTTGACTGTGGCAAACAGATATACTGATATGACGAGATTATAAGACCTCTTAATTACTTCGGGAAGCCAAATATTTATTATTTAAATTAATATTTACAATAGAAGAAATAAAATAGTAAAAAATGACTACCAAAAAATTAAATTAAATATTGATTTTTTCAAAAAAAGAAAAAAAAAGATAAAATCAATATTATTCAAACGAGTCAGATTGTTGTTACTAATATTTAGATTTTTATATAATTAAAATGATCGAGATTTTTTTTTTTTTTTAATGAAGAGATCAGAATAATATTTACAATTCGTATTGGCACACAATATTTTTTGTCGTGTGAATTTTTGGCGGGACTAGGATGCTCTAAGGAGCAATCTCATAAAACGAAAGAATTAGAATGTGAAAGGGAATGGAATTTATGAAGTTCAGACAACAAAGTTTTTTAAACTAAGTACAAAAACGAATACAGGAAATAATTATAAGACATTATTAGAGGCAGGTGAAAAAAAATATAATTAAATTTATCACTAAATATAAATATTATAATTAAATATTTTTTTAGTTGCTGGATGGGCAATCTCTAAAGAATTTATTTAGTAAATAATTATAGCATATCTGACAATAGGACAATAATTTCACGTTAGACCACCCAAATATAATGATTATTAAAATAATAAGTAAACGACGTTTTAGAACCTACTTGTACTGATCGACTCAGTTTAAAAGAAGAAAAAAATTAAAATATTAAGATTACCAGTTTTCATTTGAGTTGTCAACATGGCAGGATAAGTAATTTTTTTAACGTAATGTTTTCGTTTGATTTACTAGTATTACTAATTTTATAATCAAAATGAAAAATAAAAATTCCGAAAAATATTAGGCTGAAACGTATTAATAAAATTTACTTACGAATAAAAAACAAGTGAAAATTTTTCTTAAAAGTAGAAAAAAATTTTGTTTAATATTTTATTTTCTTAACTAGTAAGAATAAAATAGGGGAGTCGGGTAGCTCAGTCAGCTAACGCACTGGCCTCGCTTCGGCGTCGATCGATTATGACGATGTTGGAGTGGAGGTCCGGGGTTCGATCCTGGCTGGCAAATAAAAATTTCTACAGGCTGAAAACTCGGCTCCCTCACTAACCCTACTAACACTCTACTTATGTGCTGTCTAAATGGGCTTTGTTCCCGGTGACATTAAATAAATAAAAAAAGAGCAAAAAAATTAACCCTCAAAATATAATTTTGAAAATAAATAAAGAGAAACATCGATCGTGAAAAAGAAGATATAAATAATGATATGATATGATAACTAAAGTGTAATTTAATCATTAATGATACTTAAGTAATTATTAGACTATTGTATTTATTTATTTATAATAAGTAGTAATTATTAAAAAGTAGAGAATAAGCCCAATATATTATTATAATTCATAATATTTATATTCAGATCTATGTAAAATTTCTTTATATTCAAAAAAATTTTAAAATTTAATAAAATTTCTATATTTTTAAATATATTTTAAAATTTCTAAATTTTTAATATATTTTTAGAAAGTTTTATGATTTTTAAAAATAATTAAATGAGGCAACTGGCTAAAATTCTGATCCCTACATGGAAGATATAATTTAATAACAGTATCGTAAATTGGCTGATGGCTAGAAGGGCAGAAAGCCAAAAAAAAAAAATAAATAAAAAATAAAGTAAAAATATTATTTACTGTTAAGGAGAATTTTATTTTAAAGTAATTCATAGAATGAGGAAAAAATTATTATGTTTAATTAAAAATCTTTAGTGGTACTTTCTTAATTAATTTGTTTTTGCTGAATTATTAAACTGGAAAAATATCCTTAATTGGTAGAAAATCATTTCTATTAATTTTACAATTTTAATTAATACTTCTCACTTAATTACTATGACAACCGCATTTTATACGATCACATGAAACAACACTTAGATTTTCTTTTCCGTAATATTTTTTTTTGTAATTTCATTTTTATTGAATTTAATAAAATATATTATTTATTTTGTATCCATTGATATATTGTAGTTTTGGTTTTTCGATCAATCATCAATAAATTTCTTGAATAAGGATCCTACCGTGTAACTTTTAGTTTATAATGTCATTTAAATTTGTCTCACTTAACTTCTTAATTATTTCTTCGAGAGACAAAAAAAAATAGAACAATTTATAGCATTATTAAGTTTTTCTGATTGGTATTCACTTGAAGCTCAAATCGTTAGTAGCGAGTTAATTTTTTATTTCAATTAATGAATAAGCTGATAACACGATAAGAGTGTAATTAAGAAACAAATTTGACGTTATTTTAGAATAACGATACCGGAAAATTAAAGAAAAACGTTGTTTGATGAACAAAATATAAATGCTATTATTTTATATACAATTGGAGCTTTTTGAAAAGGCAATTTTCTACTCTGATGCGCTTGCAAATGATCCCTCAAAGGATCCCTTTCCGTGGAGGCATTCCATTTATCAAAGGCGAGGAGGGAAATGCTTTCCATTCATCAGATCATTAGCGGAGTAAGCAACTCTCGCAACCTTTCCTTATAAGGAAATGAATTGCATACAGTAGACTCACCCAAAAAATTCTTCAAAATCAGCTGTTAAGTAATTTCATAATACCTAGCTATTGGTCGTAATTAGCTATATTTAAAACAAAAATTTATTAAAATATTAATTTCATCTACGTGGAAGATTAATCCAAAACCATGAATCTGACCAAATTCTTTTATGACACGATATTTTGGGAGGGTAGTTTTTGGATAATAATTTTCGATCATTATCAATTTATCACAGTCATTCTAATTCAAATAAAGCCAGGTATCCCTTTGAAATAGATCGAACAGTTTTTTAAGGGAATCCTTCTACTCATTAGAGTTCTATCCACTCGAAATTATTATTGAATTGTACAGTTGGTTAGTAATAATAATAATTTATCATAAATACTAATTTTTAAGGAACTTCCATTCCTGTCGGTTCTAGGTGAAATATTTTAAATAAGAGTTGATTTATGTGAAATCTATCTAATAGTTTAAACAATAAACAAATTAAAGTACTAAAATAAATAAATAATTTATAAGATTCAAAAGAAATATTATTATTTTATAAGGACAATCATCATCAGCATCATCTTATATTCACTTTTTATTTAATTATTTTATTTATTTTTTAGGGAGCTCCTTCATTTTTGAAAATATACATTTTGGAGTTTTTTCAATTACCTAATCTTCAAAATAACAAGAATGTATTATTAATGTATTAATGAATTACATTTCTATAAATGTAAAATATTCATGAAATATTATACATGCTTTCTGGAGAGAGACGTACTTATCATTTTCCCTATGACTGGTTTGAAGTAGCAAACAATAATTTTATAAAAACTAATATAAGAATACTTTTTTTTGTTTAAATTATTTACATAGGAAACTTTTAATTTCGAGATTTTTTTATTAATATACGTTATACCATAATTGTTTAATTGTCTTCCCCTAACGACGAATCTATCGTGTCAATTCCAATCGAAAAATTATTTAACAATGTCTAATTGGATAGAATTGCTAACGAATTATAATATTTAAAACAATTTAAGATATAAAAAAGTAAAAAATTTAAATTACCACTCATTATGCAAGTGATTAGTAAAAACAGTGGTCCTCTTTTGATGTGTGGAGGACCTCAAAGAAACAAATTAATGTCAAAAATAATAACTGAACCCTTGTCTCAAGACATTCCTAATTCCCCTTGGCCAACACTAAAACATGAAATTAAACTGAATTTAATAATAGGAAAATAAATGGAATTTGTTTTATTTTTTTGATAATAGTGATCGAAACGGAAACAAGTTTTTAAAAATTGCCTAAAATTATTTTTTATCGCAACCGACAAGAAAAAAGTGCCTTGATACTAGATAATTATAATAATTATTTAATGTAATTAAGAAAAAATCTACCTTATTTATTAATCTATTAATAATGGTGTGACGCCAAGTGCGTGAAGACAAATTTTAAAACTTTTATTTATTTACCAATAGCAATTAATTTACAAGTTATTATTAAAATGACCAGAGATAATGATATAATAAGTATTTGGGGAAATGTCAGTGAATTTTTTTTAAAAATTATTTATTATCAATTCATTTTAATTGCTAATTTCGGAAAAATTGTTTATTTGCAGGAACTAATATTTTTAAGGTCTCCTCATCTAAAATTACCCAAAAATACAAGCTGATTGTTGTAGTTGCTTAAGAGAAAAATAAAAACTATATATGCTATAAGCGAAAAGTTATTTATATCTTTTAAAAAATAGTAGTTAATGTGTTGAAATCTCTCAAATACCTATGATACAGGAGATCTAAAGTTTTATTTAAGACCATTTATTGTTCAGTGAATTATCATAACATTTTGGAAAGATTGTCGATTCAAGGCGAGCAAATCGGTTTATAATTTTCTTATTTTAAATAGCCTAAAAAATACAAGGTTTGGTAAATAAATTGTATCTTCAAGAAAGTTTCTCAAAAAATTCGAAGGGTGAACACTCACAGTAGTCGTGCGTTTAAGTCTCTGAAATATGACTAAGAAAATTAAGTTGTAAGTGAAAAGATTTTGTTTTGCCAGGAGTAGCAGAGTTGTTGAAAAAATTAATATCTTCAGGTCTTATTTATTTATAGTTCGTTGACTTTTCATTCAATTTTGTAAAGTTATCCTATTTTTCAAGACAATGTTTCTTCTGCCCAAAAAATACAAATTCATTGATGACGATTTTCAAGCGGGAGGCCCGGGTTCGAGCCTGGCTAGCATATAAAATTTCGACTGGCTAAAACTCAGCTCCCTCACTAACCCAACTAACACTTTACTGATGTTCTGTCTAAATGGGCTTTGTTCCCGGTGACAATAAAAAAAAAAAAATTCTCTCAAAAATCAGCCATCGAATAAGATTCCGAAAGATTTATAAAAGCAAATTTTGGTATTTTATCTAGTCTTAATATTGACAAAAAAATAAAGTTTTATTTTCTATTCTGGTTAGAGTGCAGGATATAAAAATAGAAAAAAAGCTTTCCATTCATTTTTAGAGCTATCTTGGATTTCATTCATTCCCAAGAACGTTTTTTCCACTGAAGCGTATAATAGTTTTTTGGGGAGTACCTACTCTTTATTTTTTATGGGTTCCTTTTCAATTAGCAAGGCTATTAGAGGAGTTAACTTTTTCTGCTTTCGCTAATGTTTTTAAAATTACTCCCGGCACGGGTTATCAACATTTATCCCCACTTGTTTGCCACTCGTAGATCCCGTTTAAGAAAAGAAGAAGAGTATCACCAAGAAGAAGAACGGGTTACTGAGCGGCAAGGGCAAAATCCAGTGGGATGCTGGAAATCGGTGGGGGCCGGCGCGTGCCAATCTGGTTCCAGCTAACAACAACAACCTAGTACCGACCACGACCACTACCGAAGAAAAAATACAAACACTGTGTCACTGGAACGAACCCGAGAGTGAGAGAGTAAGGGAACCCGTTTATTGGGGCCCCGGGGTCACTTCTAGCTTCTGATGAGATAAAAAGTGTTTGCGTTTTTTTGATAATTTTTCGATATGGGAGGATTTAGTACATATAAAACAAAGGTATTTAGTCATGTAATGGTCGGATTTGTGTTTAAAATGAAAAAGGTTGTACCCAACGAAGAACGGGGATTTCCATAACAGTATTAATTTTAGACCATTTATTTAATAGGACAATCAGAGAATTCACAATCAAACAAAATAATTTAAATAACAATGTAAAAACCTTAACAAATAATTGAAGAGTTGTTTATTCATAAAGTGACTAAAAATTGTTTAATGTTTAACTGGCTTGTCTGGTAAGTAAAAACAAAAAAATTTTTCAATATTCACCCGACACTAACCCCATGAAAAATTATATATATAATTAAAAAAGACTGATGATGAGGGCCAAGCCTTCGAAACTATAGTTTCAAAAAATAAATAATAATACATATATATATGTAATTGATATATATGTGTGTATGTGTTGCAGTAAAAACCCATTTTTAGTAAGAACGCGTTCTTTCTAATTAAAACGCGTTTCACTGAATACCTTTATGGAAACTAGAATTTACTGATGTTGGTTGAGTTTGGTTCAAAGGTCTAGAATCTTCATTTTTGACCTTCCACCTCACTTTGGGTGTTTATTTTCAAAAATATTTAAAACGAAAATGTCAAAAATTAGAAGTAAAGTTTAAAATAAACACCCAAAATGAGGCGGAAGGTCAAAAATGAAGATTCTAGACTTTTGAACCAAACTCAAACAAATATCAGTAAACTCTAGTTGCCATAAAGGTATTCAGTGAACCTCGTTTTAACTAGTAAGAATGCGTTCTTACTATAAAACGGGTTACATATGTTTATTTTTGCACCAAGCAGAGGACAATCTCTTTGTTTCTCTTTATTAACAAATAATAATAATAATAATTAATAATTCAAATAACGAGATCGGACCATACTATTCTTTTACTTATATTCCAGGCATATCGGAAAAAGTAAGAAAATTCTTTAAAATTTACAACGTGAATATTGCCCACAAAAACATAGACAATAGTACGATAGTAATTAAATTCTAATTTGGCCTATCGATTGTAAATAAATAATAATGAGATTGATGTTGACCTCCCATAAGGGTCAAATATTTAATTATATGAAAAATGTATATAAACTCATTACATCATCAAAGAACCTTTAGCGCAGGCACATTATTAATTTACAAGAAGCTACAATTCTTATTTTTGACAAGGCTATGTTCAATCACATATTATGTGTACCGCATTGTGTGTATAGCTCTAAGTTTAAATAACCAGCTTGGTCAACTTGAAATATTAAAATAACAAGAATACACATGCATATTAATGTTAACAACTATTTGTAAATTGATAGCGTTTTTCTTTAGGAGACGGACTGGTACAAATATGCAATTGGATGTTGATGAAGGCAGTCCACGGTGGTTGTAAAAAATAAGACTATAATGGTTTTATTATTTTACATTTATTCGTTAAACCGACGTTTCGGAGATTTATTCTCTCCTTCTTCAGGTAACAAAAAGTCAATGAAAGTAGTTCAATTGACTTTTTTGACTTTTGTGTTAATAAATCTCCGAAACGTCGGTTTAACGAATAAATGTAAAATAATAAAACCATTATAGTCTTATTTTTTACAACCACTGTGACTGCCTTCATCAACATCCAATTGACTATTTGTAAATTTTGTAGCCCAATTAACTGAAGATGCCCAAATAAATTCAGGCCGAAACGTTTTATTCAGGGTGTTTTATTGAACCCAGCGCATCCAACTTTTTCTCATACCTCCTCCTTCATCTAATACAATACCATTTATTTATCTTCGATAATAAACTAGTCACCAAGATCCTTTGTTTTGGCTGTAACATACATTTTTATAGGGGTATTTGTAAGAAAATGTGTTTGTTTATAAGCCGGAAACAGTTCAACAACGAAATTCGAAGCAATATTGGCCGAAATATTACAAGAAGCTACGAAAACTAAGACCAAAAGAGCTGAATATTGCAGAGCTGGTCGTGGCTTGAAGTTCTTCAAGGTCGCATCTTCTGGAGCTGCTGGAGTTCTTTATTTTCATTCTCTGCCTCCAAGGTCGAAACCAACTGATATTTCTCATTAATAGCCAGAATTGCAAATTCTTTTACTTAAACCTTTGGAGAAAAAAGAGACGATGAATATTAATAAAGGATTTAAAATTAGATATAAAAACAACTCGTGAGAATTTCTATCAGATACCTAAAAAGTAACTTTTCCAAAAATATTTATTTTCTCTTCTTTACTTTTTATTATTATTATATTATAGATACTATTTTGTGAATGTAAAATTTCTTCATTCCCCCTTTTTTTTAATAATGTGGTATCATATTTTTTGACAGATAAGGTGTCTGTTATTGTACACTAATACGTTTGGCTTATATAATTTTCAGTGGTCTCCGTTTTGGAGTAGAGGATCGTATAATATATCGGTAGGGATTCATTTCATTCTCTCACGTCTTCTGTTTCGTTTTAGGGAAAGTTTTGAATCGGATTCGGATTTTGCTTCGTATCAAAATGTTAGTTTTTTTCTCTACTAAATAGTAAGGCCATACAGGGATGGACTATATGAATAAAAAACTGAAGGCCTTAAAGAAAACAAAGAACATGATGAAAAATAACAATGGCGATATCAAGAAGCATGCAGATTTAAGGCTTCACAAAAAAAGCTCAATTTCCAAAGAGCTGCAACAGCTCGACCTGATATACCAAAAGCTTACAGTGTTTTAGACGGGTGTTTTTCTCTAATAATAGGGACCGTGCGTTAAACATAGAGGCAGCACTACTGCCGAAGGTAGCGCTCTCTTGTATATATTTATTCAAATAATTTGAGGGAATTGGGGCAAATATTGTATTATAGTATATATAAGAGTAGATATATCATAGTTAAAAGAGTGCATGGAGCCTAGGGGCCCGTGAGCGAGTCTCTTTGCATTGGACGTTTAATAAATCATCCCCCAAAGCTTACATTTTCGTCGCCAGTTGGCGCTAAAGTCGTGACGCAAGGTCCTTATATGTAATAAAGAACTAGAAATCATACAATTAGAAAAAATACTGGCCTTATTGCAAGCAAAAATTTAAGGGATGAAAAATATGACTGATAAAAGATCATGTAGTAAAGAAAAGTTCTAATCGAAGTGGAATGCAAGTAAAATGACTAGGCAACAGATAACTGCACGTAATACACTTTATTTAAGGATCCATGAATTAGCCATGGCCCAAGCTGTTTAACATCTGAGACGATTAGATGTTTTTAAGTGAAAAGTGTGGTTCGGTTTATAAAGGGTATTTCGATCTTCAGCAAATTCTTAAATTTACTAATTGGCCATTCTAAGAAAAGATGAAACTAGCTAGTGTAGACACCACGCGAATTTCACATTCTTCTAATTTATAACCAACTGTCATAAAAGTTAATATCGTCACCCTAATGCGCAAAGGTCGTAACTCCGCTTTTTATAAATTCCCGGATTTTTTTATTCAAACAGCTAATGATCCATTACACATGTACAGAAAAAGTTGTAACTCCAAAAAATTCCTTTCTAGTCTAAAAACAAATTAGAAAAGACGCTTTGCTTTGAAAAGGTTGCTAACAGAAACAGTTTTATACCTCTCCTATAAAACAGCCTATTTTGGAGTTAAGACCTTTGTGCATTAGGGTGACGATATGATATATTAAATTAAACTACAAAATAAATACAGTAAATTTTCGATTATCCGTGTGCGGATTATCCGGTTTGCGGATTATCCATGCATGAATTTAATTTTAAAAAAATTATAGAATATGTATATTAAAAAATCATTAAAATATTGCTGCAAACAAACCAAAATCACAGATATTCAATAATGAGCATTAAACATGTTAAAATAATTGTCTGCCTTACAAATGTTAATGTTGTATTTTAGAAATAAATAATTATAGTTCGGATTATCCGTGTTTTTCGATTATCCGTGCCGCCTTTCCACTCCATTAGCCCAGATAATCGGGAATTTACTGTATATATTTTTTTATATAAATATTGCCTCTACTATTTCCCACTAAAGATCATTTTTTAGTACCTCTACCTATCCCTGGTATAAATTACATAATCTATAATTACATAATTATATATTATACATTATATTATATAATTAAGAGCTTGAAGATACAAATTGTGGTCAAAAATTAAGAATAAATCAAATAAATAAATAAACTAATTTTAAAAAATTCTTTGAATTATTTTTGATTTTTCAATGATATTTTAACTCCAAATTTGATGCTTTTTTGGTTGAATTGCTTATTGAAAGAAAAGTTTCGACTGAAACCACCTAGATCGCATATTTTTATTAAGAATGCACGAAGTTTCGAGACCTAGTTCTTGAGGCGTTGTCAAATGCTGTGGAGAAGTCTATTCTTTGAATATTTATTCATTTGTTTGTTTTAATTATAATAATAATTATAAATCAGATATACATTTTTAGCAAAAATTTAATGTCGAGAATATATGATCCTATTATATTATCAAGAAAGAATTTAATTTTAACGTCAACAATCTAAGATTATAGTAGAAATGTACCGTGAGTTGTATTTTTGAAAAAAAAATCCATTTTTCAAAAAAAGATACTCACATCCTTGGGTTAGCTATTATAATATATGTATTATGTTTTAATCATGTCAGATGGGATCGCCCCTTCGAGGAATCCAAGTGACCAGAGAGCAAGTTTGGCATTGGAGGAGAAATCCCTTCTGACATGAATAAAACATATCTAATAAAATAAAATCCAAACGCCTCCCACTCGATGGCGAACCCAAAGGTCGAAAATAATTTTCTTCTTCACTCCAGGGCGCAACCACAATGAAGCTCGTCGAAAGACAATTATAAATTAAATTAAATTAGGGAACGAAGAAAAGATTTTTATATTATAGACAAAAGGATCAGCCGGGATTTGCACATGCGAAGATCCTGGTTCGAATCCCCGCTGATCCTTTTGTCTATAATATAAAATCTTTTCTTCGTTCCCTAATTTAATTTAATATCTAATAATATTTTTGATTTTCGGTAATAATTTGCAGAAATACCATATATAGCCACTAGTAACTTAGATTCAAAAAAAAATAATTGAAAAACTCATTTGATTTTGATCCTAAATTTTTATATTAGTTTATTCTAATTTCTGAATCTAATCGAAGAAAAATTATGAATCTAATTCCAAATGGATGATATATTGTTTCAGAATAAAAATTTAAATTTCTAAATACATAAAGTAAATAGTGAAAAAGTTTTTGTTGGAAACCTTGAAAGAGTATTTTGCAAAGGTCATTATCCTCGATACATCTTTATATAAGCAGATGCATTTTGATTGTTATCTTCTCTATCAGATTATCCAAACTACACAAGTCATTTGTTAATTAAAGTTCTCCATTCCTAGTGCATTTGATACTTTCTCTACATATATATACATAAATATATAATTGGCGTAATTAATCATTAAACAAATGAGTTCGTAATTAGCTTGGAACATGTCAAGTCATTACCGCCGTTTGGTTTTGTTCCCGTGGCCAGACCTTTCTCTCTTTTTAATGCTTCATTAGGAGGAAAAGTCAATATTAGCTAATTTGTTCTTGATTGAAGTTAGAAAAAGTGAAGAGGATCGAGTGGGTTTTTCTTTCGTTTCTGCCCAGGTGGTGTGTAGGCTGGGAATTGCATGAACTTGGTTGGGGCTCTCCGCCGAAAAAATAACAAATGAGTCTTTCATCTGTGAAATCCACTCTTTAGCAGTGGAATCATTAATCAACCCAGAAGAAGCTTTTGGAGAAAACACCAAATTCAAAAAAAGCTGTTTTTTTGGTATGTGTAGGTACTTATGTTGATGCAAGAAATATTTTAACTGATGAACCAAAACAAAGAAATTTCGATGATCGTAAAATGAAAAATATCCACCAAAGGAGAGAGTGTGTTTAGGAAATCATTAGAATTAGAACAAATGCCGTGATTTATGTCTTTTTTTCTTATCCAGCTAACTAAAAATACTACTAGGCTTATCCAGGTCAACCGCAGTGATTGTTATGCTTTACTTTTTTTGGTGTAATATAATCCATAATCAAATGTGATTTAAATAGAAGTAGAAGGAATAAGTGAAAACTTTTTCAAGTTTCGTCAGGTTTGCCTCAAATTTTAGTCATTTAACAATTTTTTCAGCTAAAAAGCTTAAACTTGGCACAGAGGAGCTGCTTATTAATACAATTATCAATAGCCATAATCTCTCCTAAAGACTCATTTACGCGAAAACACGATTTTCAAACATTCAACACCTTTTTACGATTAAATGAATACTATCTGAACAAACGCATTAGCCAATACGTTTATCCCTGTGATTTCTAGAGACTGTACCACACTTCCTTCGTCCGTCTTTCCGGCTAAATTTAACCTTCACTGTTTTAAGAACCGTGTCGACAGATACCTTTAACTCTGATCCAATCAATGAAATTTATTCTTTTCACGATACAAGGGTCCACCCAGGACTTTTGAGGTGCAACTTCTTCTTGTGTCAATAATCATTATAAAAAAAATATTAGCTACAACCATTCGATAATTTCTAACAACAATTAAATTTTTCTATTATTATTTGCATTTTTTTTAACTGCGAGTTGTGTATGTAAAAATATCAAGTATCTAGACACATCATCCAAGAGAAAAAAATAAAAAAAAAATCAAATGAAGAAAAGTGTCGGAAAAAAAGTACCTACTTTCTGATAAAGAATCTAAGAGATCCTTCTTATGGCTTTGGTAATCTGCTAGAAAAGAGATTTTCAAAAACATTCATAAATCTCAGCTTCTTATACATATAAAATATGTATTAGGTGGATCCCTGTTTTTAGCTGTTAGATTTTAGCTATTGTTTAACACAGTAAAAGGAAATTTTTAGTGAAATAAAAAATTACTACTTTTGTTTATAAGTCACCGCAGAACTAATATAGAACTACAAATTAGATTGTTTGGAAATCGTCAAAGATTCTAGTTAAGAAAATTATCGACTGATATGTTCTTTTAAACAACGTTGCATCCACAATAAATAACAATTAAACAGGAATAGTAAAAGAACATAAAAGTTTTAAAAAATTTTGATTTTTTTTAATTGTTTTTTTATTTATTTATTTATTTATTGTCACCGGGAACAAATCCCTTTTAGACAGCACTTAATTTTTACTTAATAGTGTTAGTAGGGTTAGTGAGGGAGCCGAGTTTTTAGCCGGTAGAAATTTTTATTTGTCAGCCAGGATCGAACCCCGGCATTCCGCTCCAACATCTTCATAATCGATCGATGCCGAAGCAGGGCGAGCACGTTAGCCGGCTCGGCTAACCCGACTCCCCTTTTTACTTTATCCAATGCGAAGCATGGGAGAAAGTATTGTAATGGGGCTCGCGGCAAGCGCAACTTCAAAGGGTCCTCAGGTAAAGACTACGGAACCAATGGACTCAATTAAGGTCACAAATTGAAGTATTCAATGAGATTAAATTTTAGCACGTGACGGTTTTGCCAAAAATTACCTGGAATCTCGTCGAGAGGCCAAAAAGTGCCATTTTTTTTGGAAGTGCGTGCGGATGGATGGATGGATGGATGTTATCGTTTTTTTCGTCCACGATTTTTTTAATTGTTTTTTTTTTTTTTTTTTTTTTGACTTTTCGGCCCTTCTAGCCACAAGCCTAATTACGATACTAGATATATTTTTAAAATTTGTCTCTACCCCGGGGGTCAGATTTTGGCTGGCTGCCTCGAGTCGGATTCGAACCCGGGTCTCCTGGTTAGCTCGCTGTCACGCTACCGACTAGCCTATCGACCCCCCCTTTTTTAATTGTTAAAAAGGGAAAAAAAAGTTCAAGATTGTTGAGTAATTCAGGCCAAGAATGTATTGTAGAAATAATAAAAAGAATTTAAGATGTTTCGTCGCATAGTAGAATTAATTGTCTTTTGATAAAGAGTGATAAGATGGGGTATTTATAACTTTCTTTATTTAAATTTATTTGTAATCAATGTATTTATAAATTTTTTCTGATTTCCTGTTTTATCATTCTAGCCACTGAGGAAATCGAAATAAATCAACGAAACGTCTGGTCCATTTAATAAAAACTCTGTATTTGATTTATTGTCCAATTCCATACTATTCCTTTTTAATTGTTCTTTTAAACTTTTTATAGTTAAAATTAGATATAGAGATAGAAACAGATTCAAAATTATTATTTTTAAGTCATCTCGCGAAAAAATAAAATGATAATAATTTTAAATTTTTATTAAGATAAAATGAAAGCATTTTTAGAAAATAGACTGCGGACCTCCAGGGTCGGCGGACTACAGTTTAGGAACCACTCTGCTAAAATATTTCAAGTTGATCCACTCAAGGTAATCAATAGGAACATTAATTAGAATTTTCAAACGATTTCCGCATTTATTGATGATAACAGATATAGTTATAGTTAACTCTTCACCTCTGAAACACTACCAATTGATTTGAGTTTAAAAATATTAATAGTGAAGTGACAATCGCATTTCCAACGTCACTTTTTTCCTGCTCTACACAATTTGAAACCAAAATGCCATAAAAACACTAGTTAATTATAATATTTCAACATCGCTGACTTAATCCAAAATATTGATCCACATTTCCTCAGAGAGTGATTTATCTACTGAACTTTTCGTTCAAAATCATTCTACCCAAATTACTCTCTTTGTTTAGAAAACAAGAAGAAGACGTAAGAACGAAACGGCATTACCTTATGTACCTTAAGGTAGTTGTTTCGCGACAATACCAGCCAAAAGTTAATACTAGAATATATAGAACAGACAATAACGATTCATAGTTCATAGGGCCAAAACTTTTTGCTGTTTATGTACCAAATCTAACCAATCCCGTGCTCGTTTGACAAATTTGGCATCATTGTAAGAGAATGAATATTTTTATACATGACATTAAAATGACAGATAAAATGACTGATAAAATACATTTTATATTATATCGTTTATATCAGTTCAATTTTCTTAATAAGTCAATTGAAACATTCGATTAGAAATAATCATGCTCGAAAATGTTTTTCCTCACATTTCAGACGAAAAAAATTGGCACCTTCCGATGAGCCCATCCACTTGACTTAACCATACGCCCTCGCCCCTCTCTTATATTTAATATTTAATAAAATAATTGATAATCATGTAAGGGGGGGGGGGATAGTTTTTGGATTTTTAAGCTACTGGGGCCCATTGATTATGTAGGTATACAAAATTTAGGTGAGTTTTCAAAAATGGCCTAGATTTTCTTTGCCCCCCCCCAATTTTGGCCCCAGAAAAAAATTATTTTAATTATTATAAGTTTATTTTATAGTATATTTCATTTTTCTTGTTTTTTTAGTTTGTAAAGATTATAATTTTAAATTTTAACCCCCTTCCCCCCCTTAATTTTAAGTCGATATGCACCAAAATCTAATCAGCTCTTAATCTCAATGGACCAAAACTACTTGTGAAATTTGGTTTTGATATTTACACTAGTTTTCGAGCTAGCTCGTCCACAAAAATTTAGTAACGCACAGACCTCTGCACAGACTATCTAACAGACTAGCAGACATTTTGACAAAACAATTATTATTTCAAAAAAAAAAAAAAAACGATTCTTTCATGCACGATTACAATACTTGACCATACACCCTGTATGCTAAAGTAAAAAATTATTACCCTTATCCAGAAAAAAAATTAAAATTATATACTTTAAAGAGTAAACTAATAATAATAAAAATAATAATATTTTCAAAAATTTTCTATAAAAATCGTTTTGTTATTTTTTAACAAATGTAATGAACGCCTACGTTAAACCTTATGAAAATTATAATTTTGAAAAAATCTAGAGCACGCGCGCTATCCACTTTCTACTCTCTATTTCGCTGGTTAAATAAATGCGCTGTTGCCAAAATGTTTTTAGTTAGAATTTTTTTTAATACATTTTTCATTATTTATACCTTATTATCTCAGAAACTGTGTTGTAACAATGAATCAAAATTATCTTAAAATATGTATTGGTTATTGTTTAATGTTGGTTTAGTTTTTTATAAAAATAGTAAGAACGGTTTCTTAATTATAATTAGATTTGTATGTTAATTTTCCGATATCACTTATAGTGCAATGCTAAAGAGCCCGAAAAACTCGATTTTTGAAATTAAATATCTCCGGAACTGTATTGTTCATAAATTTCGTTTTGCCACCAATCGATGCAGAAGTATTTAAATAATAATATATCTAAATTTTAGAAAAATCCTAAGAAAATGCATTTGGCGGAACAACTACCTTAAGTCAAGTTTAATTGACACATAACTACATATTTTTCAAATAAAAAATATAAGGCATAAATTGGTATTACTTTATCTCTCGGATCAATGCTAGAGATCCTTATGGAAAAATGACGAAGGTAGTCCATATAAATGAGAAAAACTACAACGAGATTTGTTATCAGTTTATGATATAAAATTAGATCACATGAATTTCGGACAGATTTATTGTAGTGACAACCAAGCGGAAAATGAACTAGAGTAAGCCAAATTTAATCAATTACACCATAAATAAGCTTATTCATCATCATCATCATCAAAATGAGTTACCTAGAAAATTTCATACTCCACCTGCTGATGTTCTAACTTAATGTTTCCAAATGAAACAACATTAGTAACATCGTATCATCTAAAGACAATAATCATTTAGTTTCTGAGTTTATCCAAAATCTAAAACGATTAAATTTTAACGATACTATAAATACTACGACTAACTCAGCTTTTCTAATGACGGCAAGTGCCCGCATTTTGTGATCATCTCAGTGAGAATGACTTTTAATGATCAAACGCGGTTTTGGTCTTTATTTTTCAAGTATCATAAAATGTAGTTAAAAATATAAATTTAGTTTGGTTATTTGAATAAAGAATATTTGATTATACTAGAGATCTGATAGACCCAATTTTTTCTATATCTAATAATGGACTTTTTTGCCATGGCGGACAATTTTAGAGGACTTAAGACGTGCAGTTGCTAAGTTACTCATTGCCAAACACCTCTCTGCCTTGGCTCTATCTATGGAAGTAAAGGCTAGCCAGTTCTGATACCCCCTCTCGACCGAACTTACGGGGTCCAGAAGGAAGGAGAACAATACGTCTGGAGTCAGCCAGAATACACAAGCTGCCGCAGGAGGGTTAAGTTTGGCCCTCAAGCCCCTAGACGGGTAGCCGATCAAGGCTGAAGAATCCCATCCACCCTTTCCCTATTAGTCGCCTCTTACGACAAGCAGGGCGTACTGTGAGTCTATTCTACGCCCAACCAGCAGGGCAAATTTTTCCAATAGATAACAGATAACAATATCAAGGCCACATCTCTAAACAAATTTGACTTTTTTAGACATGCTCGACAAATCAGAATCTAGTCGAAAACAAAAAATATTGGGCATTTTTGAAAAAAATCATATTTCATGTTTTTATTGTAAGAATGTACATATTTAAATCATTCTTTTTTTTATATAAGTAGGTATATAATTTTATCTTATAAATTTTTCAAGATTTATTTTTATTTCGATTAATTTTTGAATTTGAGTAGTTTCGATGCCTATTCAAAATATCAGTGCTTTTGACATATTCGATTTTATTTATAATTATTTATTTTAATCATAAAAACGAATTTAAAATTAAATAAATAAATATTTCACTTTCAATAATTTTATTTCGAGCTTACTTTATAGTTGGTCAGATCAAAATTATTCACATTTTTCTGAGGCTTTGGTGGTCAAGTAGAAGATCTTGATTAGAAGATGGGCCAAAAAACGTGGAGTAAAATTAGAATAACTGAATTTTCTACCTAAAAAAATTAACGAAAATGAATTTAGGTTGTATCAAAGATTTTAATAGATATGTTTATATTATTAAAATCTTTGTTACGACCTAAATTCATTTTCGTTAATAAATTGATTAAAATAGGAAGTTGATTTTGAGAAAAAAATTCAATTTTTCTTTCTCAAATAGATACTCATTTCTGTATATAAAAAAATTCAATTTTCCTAATTTGTCAATTAATGACCAAACTCGAATTTTCTTTCATTCTATTAGGAACTATTTTAATAACCAAATAAGATCAAAATTACACGAATATTTGTTAATTTTTTTGAGTCTTTGATCGCCGGGTTGATGATTTTGATTTTTTTTTAAATGGACCAAAAATAAAATAAAAATAAATGCATTATCTAATTAAAAATTCTTAATTTCACCATGGGTGGTCTAATTTGAATTTTATAATTTATTTTGAAGTTTATGCACGAAATTAAGATCTTATGGCATAATCAAAGTACCATACCTAGTTTTTTTGCTCGTAAATCCTATCTTAAGTATTAATTTATAATCATCATTTTCATCGAGTATACAGTTCTAAGACTGGTTTGACGCAACTACTCGTCTCTACTCAACTCTATAGTACTATTTATTATTATAATTTCTCAGAGTTCATCTTGAGACCTTGATCTGAATGATATTCTTAATGTCAGTTTAACTTCCAAGGCGATCTGTGCCCCCATTTGACCAATTCAAGTCTTCGGGGGGGCTGATGCTCCACGATAACGTTCCATCCATTAGCGGCTTTTTTGCCTTCCTATTCTCTTTCCTCTCACTCGATCCATCACAGGTTACAACAATTTATTTTCATTTATTCCGACATAACAATAACATTACTTTTTTTTAATTTAGGATAAGATAATTAATATTCTTATTAGATAGAGATAACATTACAATGTGGACGTACTATATATCGTATACTTGAAAGGATATAACCAACTGTCTATATTAAGACATAAATAAATTAATATATTGATGAATGGTATTGAACTAATAATTAGAATTAGTAATATTTAATGATAATTCAATTCTTTATCGCAGAGCCTAGTATATAGAGCGAAATGATAAAAAATCAGATATGATGGTGAGGCAGCCCTAGGAAAAAGAAAAGTACAACTTCCGAATAGAATAGAATTAGAACGGCATTTTCAATATTGTAAATGTTGATGTTTAGGGGGATTCCCCTCCTTCTTCACCCATAATCCTGATTGATTTCTAATAGCCCATCTTTAAAAGAAAATACTTCCAAAATATGGTAGAAAAACTTTCTTGAATTTTCAGATACATGTCGTTACTTGATGTAGATTAAAAAATACAAATAAATAATATAATAATAGTACAATATTGTATTATTTGTTGGTGTTCAATAAATCATTATAATTGATTATGTGTGATTTAAATAAAAATTAAAAATTTAATCAAATTATTCACAAAAATAAATGATTCAACTAATAATAATAATAGTATTATCATAAATAATTAAAATAACTCTTTTTTAACTAAATGTACCTATATATTATGTATTTAATGGCTTAATGCATTGATTATTTTAGTATTTGGAAAGCCTTTTTTCGAACTGAATAGTTACTTTGGGGTAGAAAACAAAATAGCTTTTAATAGCTGGCAATGAAAATCTAATATGGTCCAGATATTCCTTTTGATTATAAAGCTATATCTAAAGATATTTTTCTTGGAATCGGATGGACATCCCTTTAAGCTTGAGACGATTAAATTCAATTTGTCATTTTCTTAGTTTTCTAGGACCAAAATTTTTGTAAAATATTCATTTAATTATATTTACTTTATTTTTAAATAATTTTTATTTTTTATAATAATTAGAATATAAAACTACAATTATTATTTTAGTATTGCGTGGTTGCTATGTAGAAAAAAATTATATGCTCAATATTTCTTTAATAATAGACTGTAAAAAATCTTATTTCGTAAAACTTTTACAATCTCGATTTCAAAATTAAGTTATCTATGAAAATATAGATGAGAGTTAAAAAAAGAAGAAAAGTTTTGAAAATTGGATGCAATATGAAAAATCCCGTTTTTGAAATTTAATCATTTTAACCGAGGGGTGAACCGCGATTGGAATTAGGTGTATACTTCTTTGGAATTATGTGGAATTATTTTGGAATTCATTAGATAATGCCCCTTCATTTATTGTCTTATACTTGGAAATGAAAGTGGAAGTGGAAGTAGGTGCACACGATATTAGGTCGCGGTTCACCCCTCGATTTTAACCATAAAAAATAAAAATTTATTTTCATCAGATATGTGGCCTTTTGGAATGTATTATATAAGAAAAAAATTTTATACGAATAATCTCAAAGAAGCGTTTGAGGAAGATACACACCTATAGGACTCTTGCACTATCGTAAATATTTTTTATAGTAATTTTGACACCCAAGTTAAGAAATATGTTTAGTGATTAGTTTTGCTTTAAATAAGGAAGAATCATTTTTTACAACTTTAGAAAATAGAAAAATAAGAAAAATTTTTCGATAAAGATTACAAAAACCGTCAAAGCAATCGGACCTGGTTTTCCATTTCCTAAATATTTTTATTTCATTTTTTTTTTCAATAGTTTATTTTACTTATTTTTTTGATCATAGCACCTAAATAACTCAAACATGTTTTTTAGAAATTCTTAACTAAGTTTGAAATTTATCTATTTGTATAATATTCGGATTTTTTTTCTTATCTGATTTCAACGATTTCCTTAAACGTCTCTCATTTATTTTGCCTACATCGTGGAATCCTGTAATGTCCGTTACGCGAAAGAATTTTTCTCGCTTGTGACCAAAAGAAAGGTAATGCAGCCACTTGCCTCATATTATCATTTCAAACAGAAAAATTCTCAAACGTATCGCGTCTCTTGAAATGGTAATAATTATTTTTTGTACTTTTTAAGCGCCCCAATCCAACATGCGCACAAAACATGAGTAATTTTTAATAAGTGTGTAATTATAGATACTTGGGCTAAATCCAATTGCCTGAGTAACAAGTAATGGATTACTTAAGCGAGTCATTAATTATTTCTATAAATTACTATAATTCTCAGAGGACGCGTTAATAAATTCGCAGAAAAGGCGCGCAGGCGTTTAGCGTTTCGAAGCGAAGGAAGCGCCATTAAGGCGCGATTCTATCTGGGAAATTAATTCTTTCTTTAACAAAGGCATTTAGATAAATACTACAAGATTGCTAAGCGACATTACTACACTCACACAAATAATTTCACTCGCGAGATGGACGAGATAAAATCGGATGGAAGAGTGTGCTGGGGGAAGCACTCGAGAGGGAAAGGAAAAATTTGATCATCAACGATTGCATATTTTAAGTTCTTTTCGTAGAAAATGCGTAAAAATAAACATAAATCAGTAAAAAAATGCCTATTTTTTTAATTAGCTATTTTCAAAAATATGATATAATTATTTTTTATCATTAAGAAATATATATTTTTTTAATACCTAACAGGTAATGCCTAAAGATAATTTTAGACTATTTTTTTATTAAATAATTTATATTTGACATTCATTAAAGCGTGGAAAGTGAAAATCATATGGTGAGCACAGGCTCGAATTTAGATAGCTGTATGTAGAGTTGTTATTAAGTAAGTAAACAAGTCACGCCTATTTTTTATATTTTTTTAAACAAAACCTTCGTTATTTATTATTATAGTAGGTGTATACTTTAATGAGTACAAAAACATAATATGTATTATTTGCCTGTACTGAAAACGAAATAACTTTAGAGATTAAAGTCGTAGAATGGTAGAATTTTATTAACAGACAACTGTGATGAGCACATTCAAAATGCAGAAACTTTTGAGAAATAATATAGCAACAACTTGAAGTACTAAGAGTGACTTGAACAAATAAATAATAATTTATTCGAGGTTTAGATGTTTTAAACCATTTCTAAAAATGTATTATGATTGTAATTTCAAAAATATTCTAAGCCAAAAAAAAGTATACAATTTATTTTGCCGAAAGTACCAGAGTTGTTTAATTATAAGAAAACATTTAAATAATGTACTTAACTTGCGCTTGATGTATCAAAGTGAGAATAAAGACAAGAATTTGAAAATTGAATTATCAAATAAATCAAGTATTTATAGACTATTTGTTTATATCAAGCAGAAAACATAATCTTCGAATTTTTAAAAAAAATCGAAGGTGTTTATTAAACTTCTTAAAGGGTGGAGGTGGGATGAAACGATGTCGAATTTGAAAAAGAGGGAGTGATGATTGGAGAACATGTGTTTCAACAGCTGCATCTCAGCCTACGCAAAAGACCTTGAGGAATTCCTTACACAAGAAGAAGACGACGACGTCGGCGAAGAAGATGAGGAGAAATGTCTTGGCTTGTTTTATGAATCATTTAGAAAATCTAAAATCCCCGCTCGCGAAGTAAACGGATTCATTGTCAATAAGAAATTAATGATAGTAAGGAGAAAGTCAACCGTCAAGTTCAAGAGCGTTCAAACATTAATTAAAAAATAGTATTAAGTAACAAGTAGAAAAAGTTAGAGGGGAAATTTCGTCGCTATAGAAGATGAAACGACTAACACCTTGAACTGGGAGAATCATAAAATAGTAGTATATGGGATAGAAGTTGCGTTCGGACGTTAATTGCTTGGCTATATATAAAAGGAATTATTTAATATTAGATATAAACCATATTTAGGAATCGAGCTAATATTAACAATAAAAATATAACCATAAAAGAATTAGAATGAATTTTCTTCTTTTATTTTTTATATTCTTCAAATTATAATAAAATAATAATACCTCCCTCAACGACATAATTATACTTACTGTTTTATCAATTTCCATTATACCAACAAAATTTTTCACTATTAGATTAAGTAGGCACTCTTTATATGTATATTTCGCATTGAAGTCTCTTGAACTTTTTTCACTTTTTTTTAACACAACCAAAATATGTTAATAATTTTTTTTTATTTTCTACAAATACCATGGATTTGGAACAATAGTTTTCAATAATTAGTTAAAAAGGTTAAGAAGGCTCTCTTATATGTAGATAAAAGTATATTTATTCCGTGCCTATTCGCGCATTCAAGTCTCTCAAACTTTTTTTACTTTTTTTTTACACCAAAATATGTTAATAAATTTATTTTTATTTTGTACAAATACATTGCATTTGGAACAATAGTTTTCAATTATTAGTTAAAAAGATTAAGTAGGGCCTCTTTATATATAGGTATATATTTATTGCATTTCTTATTCCCGCATTGAAGTCTCTCGTACTTTTTCCCTTTTTTTTATTACACAACTAAGCCAAAATATGTTTATGGAATATAATCGAGATAATTATGGTAAATTACCATTTTTAAATAGACTAAATATCGTTGTGAATAAACAGATAGCAATCAATTTACGCATCAAAAATTTGAACGGATTAATTCTTATTGAAAATTTAAAAATGTTATTTTAGTTTTAGAATTTTACGTATAAAAAAAATATTTAAATATAAAATAATAGATTAGAAGCTATTCATAGGAGACGGACTGGTAGATTTATAATTGAGGGTTTAATGGAAGACAGAAGACAGTTTAAATAATACAATTTTTAAATAGTGACTTGACATAGTTTTTTTTTTTTTTTTCTTGGTGTGTTTATTATAATTTTGTTTTCAATAGGTCTATATTTTAATTTTTTAATTTAGAATCTAACCTTGATTTATAATTAAAAAAAAAGAATTTACATTTTAGAGACAATGTGAACTTAGTGAAAAATTATCTTAATGATAATTATGTATATATTGCATGTCAGAGGGTTTCATCCCGTTGGGATCGAACCCAAGCGCTAACGTTGCTATCCGGGTTGTTGATTTATAAAATTGACTTTGCTTCTATTTCACTATATTTACTAAAAATATATATTTTTGAATTTTAAAAATCTAATTTATAATTCCCAAATTTTCAATAAAATTATAACACTTAATATTATCGAATTTCCAAAAAAATGAAATGTTGGCAATTTAAAAAAGCTTACATTTAATAAATTTTTCTATTTTTCATAAAAAATTGACCATTTTTTAAGAATCTATATTTATTAGATTTTGTGTTTAATAAATAGTGATGAAAGAAAATTATTTATTTAAAAAATTACAAAAATTAAATTCTTTAAAAAACTCAAAAATGTTCAAAAAATAAATCTCACTACCTTGAGAGATTTTAATTATTTTCAATTAAATATTAAATATTATTATTACTCATGAACTAATGTAATTTTATGTAAAGAAAAATTAATTGATTAAATTTATACATAAAGTTTAAGCTTCTGAAGAAGTTAGAAATTATAGGTAGGTTCTGATCAAACTATGCGCGGTATTATTAAAGAAATTTTTCAAATTCTTAAATATTCAAATATTTTTTTCTTCTTTTTTTTAGACAAAGATCATCGTAAAGAAATTTAGAAAATGTATTTAAATTTTCAGGATGACTTTGTCGAGTATACCTATAAGGTTTTCAAATCCGAAGGGTGAATTGGTTGCCTGCTAAAGGGGGGAGGACGTCCATTTAAAAATCATTCTCACGGTTGGCACTGATGATTAATTGTTCGATGTCTTTCAAAGATTTTCCTTTCTTTATATGACCCTATCTATCTCTGCCCCTATTTTTCTACGACATTACAACCTGCATTCTCTCAGCTCTAGAAACGTCACTCGTGATAGATTTTTTACTCTCTCCCTCTATCGATGATGAATTATCTTTTAATTGATTTTTGTAATATAAAGACGTTACAAGTCATCTAGCTTAATGTGTAGAGTCAATTTGCATACAACGGAATTCATATGATAGACATTTTTAAATAAACGAGGGGAAGAAAATTTATAATCAACAAGTCTTGGAGAGGCATCTTCTGAAACTCTCGTTAGCCCCAAAGATCAAATAAAAAAAAAAAGTTTATAAAAGAACATTTCGAATTGTTTCAATCTTCTTTTTATTGCGTATTGTGCTCAGGTATTTTATTTTTTTCTCTCTCATCGTGACCATTGTTTTGAGTTTGAATTTTCAAAATAATTATTTGCTACCATCAATGGAATAATCTCTTATGGTCATAATATATATATAATATATATTTCTTTTTCAAATTCTTCTTTCTTTTTCTGAATCCCTTCTTATTTCTCTCAGTGTATTTGTGAACTTCCTTGGCATAAAGCTTCCTGTGGAATGAATCTCAAAACAATTTCCTATTCTTCTTCGTCTTCGGTTAGAGGGGTTTCGATTACGTTTTCAGGCAACAACATACATACAAGCAAGCGTCTTTGCATTGAATTGATGGGAGTAAAAAAAAATACCTGCCGGGCGAATATGCAAAGTGATTTCAACGTTCGATGTTGTATTTTTTTTTTTTTTATTCATCAAAAAAAGTGAAAAAAATATTCAAGATAGCGGTTTTTGTATGACTAAAGTGGCGAAATTTCATTGCGAATAAGCAATGAAGAAAATAAAAAAAGCCACTTTGGAGGATTAGCAAATAATTTGATAAAAGAATAAAAATATTCTTCCTCATTGAAGAATTAACTTAGAATGTAAATATCTACGGAGTTTTTTTTTTAATTTAGGTTTTGTGAGTTTTAAATTAAAAAACTTGAATGCACGAAACAACAATGAAGAAAATTAAACTTCTATAGATACCAAATCTAACATAAAATATCTTAAATATGAAAATAATCTCAAAATACAAGGATTAATGTAGGTATAGCTATCTATATATAGTAAAATGTTTTCTATAATTTAAAACAACATTTTCTAAATTCCAAAGAAAAAAAGAAGTACGACGACACAAAGTTGATTTAAATGACTATTTTAATTGGAAAAAATGCAGGCATACATTCAAGTCTCGTTTGTAAGCATTAAAGACATTTCATATATATATATATATTCCACCTTTGATCAAAGCAATCGATAAACTAAAAAATTTCAAAAAAATGAGATCCATCATTAACTGTTAGTACTACGAAATTGACAATAACAAAGTAAGTAATAAATTAAAAAGCTCTGAAATGTTGGCTCCAGTAGATGGATTATTAAAGCACTATATGATAGTACATTTAGTATTACTAGAATATAAAAAGCATTGTATTAAATATTATTTATTAAATTAATATTAAGGGTTGAATCTCTCTCAATCATATTTGAAACATCCAAATAATTCTACTCTAAAATTGAAAAATCTTCTCTTACCATAGATGTCTTTTTCTTTGGAATTGAAGGAAACAATAAAAGTGTGTGTCTTCTGCTGGAATTATAAATTTTAACTATAGTTTCGAGGGCTTTGCTCTCTTCATCAGATGAAAAGGGCAAAGCCCTCGAATCTATAGTCTCGTTATAGATAAAATTTATAATTCCCTCAGAAGACACACTCTTTTATTGTCTCCTTCAATATATAAAAATTCTGCTACCCTCGGCAAAAAAACTTTCAATTTTATTTGGAATCTTTATAAATAATTGAAAAATTTAAGAATTTCACTAAAGTAAGGTGTAGTGCTGAAAATAATAATGTAACACATCATTAAAATAAAATTTTATAAAGGTATTTTATATGTTAGCGGGGGGTCAAGAAAGGCGCCCACAAGATTCTTCTTCGTTTTTGTCTGGAGGCAGGTAGTTAAGGAGGATGAGTGTGTAGGCGAGTGTGTGAGTGTGTGAGATCGAGAAAGGAGGGGAGAGAGATACCTCCTTCTCTTCTTGAATCTCCTTCCCCTCCCTCCTCCTCCTCCCCCGATAGCGAAGATCGAAGAAACCCTATAATTTGAGGGTCGATTTTTTGCTTCCCTCCAAAATGAAACTCTTTATAGGTTAGATCCAAATTGCGAGGTGTCCCATTTCTTCAGCTATTGTTTGTATGTAAAAGAAGCCATGCAGGTTGAGAATGAAAGTGAACTTGGTTAGTGGTGCGTGTTTCTATTTACCTTAGCAGCGTGCCGTCGACAGTCTCGCTCAAGACGAGAACGGTGGCCGGTTGTGATGGGAAAATAACCGAAACATCATCAGCAAAGTCATTTTTCAGCACACCCTGGATTAAGTGCTGGTCGTACATGGGTTCGCGGGAGGGGTCTTCGTCATCGTCGAACTCCTTGACAGCGACGACAGGTGTCATCGTGGCGAGCATCCCCGGCGGGCTGGGGGGTTGCGACGGTGGCGACGAAGCCGCCACAACCGCCTGAGGGGATGCAGCGGCCTCCACTGCAGCTACCACCTCCTGATCGGACATCGTCAACCGGTTTGGAACAAGGAGGAGAACGCGCAACGGCTCCCCGCTTCGGTGAACCTGTTCCTCGCGGAAAACCAGTGGGCACCTGGTCGCTCGCGTGGGTGTCAACCTGGACGTACGCCGGGGAGGAGGTAAACGGTGCGAGTACTTGGTACCTGGCCTCTCAGGTGCAGCCGCTGCTCAGCACTGAGCAGAGTGTCATGGCGGACGGCCGGCGGAGCAGCCGAGGCTACGCCGGCGTCCCTGGCCCCTCGCCCCGCTGGGGCAGCGCAGCCTCTCTGCTCTTTGCCTCTGCATCAAGACATCGCATCGTTCCAATACCGCGCTCTTCAACCGCCAAATGGACCGCAGCATCCCGGATAATCTGACCACAACATGACCAATCAAACACAAGACACTAATCTCATACCAGACATCTGAACTTGCAGATAACGTTCAAAACGGAAAAAGAAGTATGTAGTTTGTGAAATATCCGCCAAATGGACCGGACATTCTCGCGTAATCCGATCTCATCAACCCCAATCAGACAAAGCATATACCTAATATCAAACATGTGAACTTTGAAATTAGCATCAATGCGAAATACATTATGACGAATGAAATTGAGTATGAGGCAGTCCAAAAAAGAAAATAATTTATATTATCTTTTTATACATAAACCGACATTTCGGAGGCTATTCCCTCCTTCTTCAGGGAGAAGACATAGGGGAATGTCGTATTGGATTTCCTTCACTGACTTTTCAAAACCCTGAAGAAGGAGGGAATAGCCACCGAAACGTCGGTTTATGAATAAAAAGGCAATATAAATTATCTTTTTTGCAACGAAATTTTCTCTGGAGAGAGACCGACTGGTAGAAATCCATTACTTTCAATTATAAATTATCTTCTTCTTTTTTTGGACTACCTCCATCCACTCAATTTCACTTATCAGTCCGTCTCCAGAAATTACTTCAATCTTATGAAGTATGAATTTTGTCAAATAAGTGCAAAAAATATTACGCTTTCTGAATAATGAAATTTCAATCAAACAGAAGAGACTAGCCTTATGTTTGTTGAGACTTTGGTGGTCATATTGGAGAAAGTTCTTTCGAGTATGACCACCCATAGTGAAGTTAGAAAATATGTTATAATTTTCTATTTCTTTTCTATTTAATCTTTCACTCTACTTAGAAACTATATATTATTGAACTGTCCATATTTTGAGCGATAAATTTCTCGATGATATAAGTGGTGGGAATCAAGTGAACTTGATAAATATCACTTTTATTATTATTATTATTTTTAATTTTATTTATTGTCATTAAGATGAGACGTTTCGATATCTTTGTGTCATCATCAGTCTGCAAAAATACAAAACATAATAAAACAATATAAAATTGAAATATAACCAAATACTTGACTCATGAGAATTGTTTTAAACATTGATACAATCACTTCCCTTCTTCTTTTCAATTTTAATTCACGATGTTAGCTTGTTCTAATATCACTTCAAAGCTAGAATAAAACTAGACAACTTTAGCACACTTCTAATTTTACCATGGGTAGTCCAACTCAAAAGATTACTCTAGTTGATCAAACATCTGATTAAAAATTTATTATGAATACAAAGTTTATTTAATTAACCTATTCACAATTCACATGATCAGGTTGAAGAAGAATTGTGAAGTATAAACAAGTTTTCGTTTGACGCACACATTGACAAGAGAACAAGAGTTCTCAACATCTCTAAGCTAGTAATACAAATAATTTTTTAATCATCATAAATCGGACTACATTTTGACTAAGTAGTTATTCAAAATTTAAACCAAGATCACAAGAAATCGAAAGTAAGATAACAAGCTTTAATCAAATATAACCAAGATGATTCCAAGAGGATAAAATACCTGAGCCTAAAAGTTAATTCTTTATTATTATTAATTCTTAAGTCTATTACATATTTTATGTAAAATTAAAGGACCCTGAAAACTATTCCTAGCTTAATCTTCAGTCTAAATTGTGGATATGTTCTGAGACTTCGTATTAGGAATTAAAATCATTTGTTCAAGATTTCAACTTGGGATAAATTTTAAGCACAATCACAATATGTTTAATACATAATTTAATAGAGTTTGAAAAAAAGAACAAACTAAACTTTTCAAAGAATATTCAATTCTCTTAAAAAGTTTAAGCTTTAATTACTTAAATTGAAATCTAGGATGACAATCTTGGCTGATTTTAAGTGTCAAGCGGCTATAAGAAAGACAAAACAAAACCACATAGTATTAAATGGATTTAAACTTGTTTACAACCAAAAGAACTCATTTTCTTTCACTCCACTTTCTCAGTTTACACCAAATCCAATTAAACTACTAAAACAAAGTAGATAAAGAATTTAAACTTGTTTCCACCCAACAAATTTCAGTACAATCATCTGGAAATGAAGAACTTACATATTCAATTCCTTTCCAATCCGCTCTTACCCTCATATAAAACAGAATCAAAGTAGAAATAGATTAAACAGAATTGAAAGTTTTTACACCTAACATAAGCTGATTATCTATTCCAGAACAAATTCTTTGAATCTAGGATTTATACAATTCTCAACTTATTTATTAATCCACATGAACAATCAAATCGAAATGATAAAACTTAAAGAGAATTGTAAATGTTTAAAGTCAACAAATTTGGGGCCGCCCATAAATTACGTCACACAGTAAGGGGGGTGGGGAGATCTCAGATTTTTGACAAAATGTAACAAGGGGCTCCGGGGATCTTAAAATTATTAAATTAAAAAAATTTAAAAATTAAACTTAAAATAAATCAGATCCTTTAGTTGAGTATAATTTATAAAAAAAATATATACAATTATTGGTACAAAAGTGATAGTATGACGTCACAATATAGGGTGGACTCAATGAAAATGTGACAGAATGTGACACAGGGGGATGGGGGAGGGGGGTCTAAAAACATTGAAATTCCTGTGACGTAATTTATGGACAACCCCTTTCATTCACAGAGAGATGAAAAACCAGGGTGCGAACTCAATTATTTTTAAAAAGAAATTTTTAATTGAAATTCTAATTTGTTAAGAAATGGATGTTCTATTAAAATATTTATTTAATCATTTGAATAGTTAAGTGATTGGAAATAAATAATCTGATAGTTTGGATTGGATGGCGCAACTCACGATAGCCCTAATTTGTATTATAAAATGAACACAACAAACCAATACTTAAATTCAATTGCATCGATGTTTATAGACATTGGTATTTGTGAAAAGTTATCACTAATTTGTTAAGAGAAATTACAGTTGGATGATTGAGTGTTTTGAAATCGCCACCTTGCAGATTTATT